>KB672979.1:8616149-8628926 GCA_000349145.1 Anopheles dirus
CTAGGGAAGCACCTGTGCGTTGGCTTCCAGCTAACTGCATACCTCCATTCACGCAAAGATGACAAGATTGACAAGTGCTTGTGCGTGCGTGTATGTGTGTGTGTGTGTGGTTGTTTGCATGTATGTGGTAGGCAGGACCGGGCATGATTGAAAAAGTCCTCAAAAAGACTCCAAACGAGCCCAAGACAGGGCGTGTAAACTACTACCACGACCCAGGCCACAGGACGAAACTTTCCTGCCAAAGAGTTGGGCCTGGAGGGGAGAAAATATTTGCATAATCTCATTCGCAACACCCGGTTTCGGTTCGGTTGGAATCTCGTCCCAGGAATGCGGCAAAGCGGTTTTGTTGCAGAACACATCGCCACCGCTCTGCCTAATGAAAACACCCCGCATTGTGCTTTTTACCCTCCCCACTTCTTTGAAAATCACCTTCTGCCACAGTAAGAAGCCGAGCTTTTCCATGCGTACGTGTGTGTGTGTGTGTGTGCTTGCAAAGTAAAGAGAAGAGGCCGCCGGAACAAACGACGTGTAAATATGGTTGTGAAAATTACTTCAACGTAGTGTAAATTGCATTTTAATGCAGCCATCGCAATGCCCGGCCTGCTTTGATTCCGCATTCCGACAGGCGCTTGCAAAGCTTCCCATTCCGAGGGCTTAGCCCGACTTTCCCCTCTCTCTGGTGAGCAAATATGGTGGCCCCGCTCGTTTGTGATGGTGCTGGCCACCTGGTGGTCAAGGCGCGTGAAAAAGCGGTCACCTGCGCGGCAGTTTTGTTGGTCAGCCGGACCCAAACACAGGGTAGCCAGGCAACGCCGTGTGGGCCAGATCTTGAGCTAGTGTGTGTGTGTGTGTGCACGTGTTTGTGTGTGGCTTCGTCACCTACACACCACCGGCCAGCTGCAGCGGTTGGACGTGAAGAGTGACCATGAAATCCTTCCGAAAAGCTACGTGCGTTCGACGGAAGACACACCAACACACGGACGCCGGGCGATGAACGCTTAATGGCTTTTTCGCTGAAGGTGACGGAAAATGGAATAAATTATTCTGCCTGCCAGTGCAAGTTCGCAGCACGCGGCGCGGTGTGTAGATTCGCTGGGTAAAGGTCGCTTGTAAAGGTGGTAGCTGTATTCGGTGACAAATGCAAATAAAAAAGACATATTTGAAATTACAAAGGAATAAAACATTTTTCGAATTTTCATTTTATACCGAATGCGGGCTGAACTCCATTATCATTACAAGTAATGCACGTTGTTGCCTGTCCATTACGAGCGGGTCAAATTAAAGTCCAACCCCGTTGCGCGCACATACACAGTTTAATTTTCCAACTCATCGAAACAACAGCTTGGACTGCCGTAGAAAGCTACCCCATAATTATCGATTATCAATTGCTGCTTTAATTGATTTCCGGAACGTTACAGACAATCGTGGTGGTTCTAAAATTGCATCATGACAGCGCCACACCGGAGCAATAGTGCATAGTTGGCATTCCGTGTGCCTGCAGTGGGAGAAGGCTATATTAAGCGCTCCTCCTGGTTGCGGAAATTGAAGCGGTATGGTATTTACTCACAGGTTGCACCATTTGACGCATGGAACAATTGCAAAGGTACACTATAAGTTGGGTTATTCATTACTTTGTAATACTCTATTGCTTTGTGCGTTTCTTGGAGTACAATTTAAGTCATTGCTTTATAGCAAACCTGTCCTCATACGCAGTCGAATATTGATTATAAAGAAAAAACGAACAGCGGTATAGGTGCTCGTGCTGGTACAATTATCCCTTTTTGGGGTATCGTTGTAGTCAACCGGTCGCTTTCGGTACATCCATCTCCGTGCCGCCGTAAGGCCGTATTTGATAAATATTTCAGTTCATCAGCGCCCAGAACTGCACCGTTCCGCATTCGAACTCGGCGCTCGAACTGAGCTGCACCGGATGCAGTGAGAGCTGCATAGAATGTTTTCAGATTTGAACCAATGAAATATGTTGCAATGCTGGACATAAATCTGCCCTTCCCGAGGCGTCTGTCTGTGACTAAACCCCGCCGTGTCGTGGGCAAATCGGTCGACCCAGAGCTCTGGCGCAACCGAAATCCTGCCGTCCTTCCGGAAAGTGCTTTGCCAAATTATTCACCCACTGGCCAATGGAGTCTATGTTTAACGAACGATAAAATAAATATCCTCTCGCCGAGATTCAACAGTGTCCCACACCCCAACCGGACTGGCATCGGGTGTAAACTACCAGGAATTGGCCAGTCCGGGCAAACGGAACGGCTCCCGCACCCGGCACGGTTCCACCTGGACGATCGGCCGAGCCCGAAAGCTTACCGGAATCGGGAGTTTGCCTTCTGTCCTTCAATGCCAGATTCAGGTTGAGGTCGAACGGATGTAAGCACGGTCCGGCTGGCCAGTAACAGGAAAAGCCCAACCACGCCATTGGTGGTGAATGTTTCCGATCTGAGCAACCGTTTGCGCTCACTGCTAGTAACGAGTGAGAGACTGGACAGCTGCAATGATATTGACCCTTTTGGCTTCAAAGCCAGCCCAGGAGGAAATTGTACAACATTTGTAGTATTACAGGCTAGGAATAAAACACTGTACATAATGCAGGTAAAAGCATCGATTTCGCTAAATAATCCTATGAAATGATCAACTCGTGCTCTACAAGTGACAATATCAGTTTTTTGTGCCCGACCCGTCTCCCCTAATGTATTTCCGATAATGAGAAAGTATTTATTAAATCGAAAACTCGCTCCGCCAAGCGCACACCTGCAAACGATTCGCATTCTCCCGGCATTCGTCGACACCGGGCGTGAGGGAACTAGTTGCCCGGGGATAATGTAGCCCATTTTTCGTTGGACGAAGGACGTGGCGTTTACCAGCGATTGGGTGGGGGGAGGGGGCGGGGGTGGTGAAAAAACCCCGAAATAATAGCAACCCCTCCGATCAGGGGGAAAAACAGGTGGAATAAATTTGGTCGCTTCTATTTTGGAGGCAATTTTTCTCCTATTATCTCACCGGGCCGTGGGGCCTGCAGGAAGCAGGAAGTAAGCGGCGCGCGGACTCGAATGAATCTCGAACCGAAACGTGCTAATGATGGCCTTGTAAATCGTTTACGCCGAAAATGATAGCTAGCAAAACGTGCCAAGGTTAGCCGAGCCGAGCCGGAGGGTGAGCGGCCAGCCCAGGCTAGTTACTCAACGAGCAGAGCTACGGCAAAATTGAATACGGTGTCAGCAGGAACGCTAATTCCCGATAAGACCGGCCCTTGCTGTGCTGTGCGAATCGTGCAAAAGAATGTTAAATGGCATGGGAGGCGTCCTTTGGATTTCGAACTCTCGGCATACCGGGCACAATAAACTAAGCACTCGCTCCAGTGCGATTTAATCGGTTTAAGCAGGTGGGTTAGGATCTTGGAAACGATCATAACACAAGAGATTAGGAGAGACACGGTGAAATATTAGACATAAGGCAATTTCTACAAATTTCACATCCTTCAAAAGCAATTTTGGTGAGGAAAAACTAACATTTTCAAACATTTTGCCTCTTATTATGTTATTACTATTTATATATATTTGATTTGAACGATTTCAGCATAACTCTCGCTCGCACATTTCCAAAGTCGATGATTAATCACTATAATTTTTCATCTCACCAAACCGTTTGCCAGTCCAGCCTTTACTCACTCGCGCGCTCAACGTCACACGAAATGATGAATGGCATTCCACTGCAGTGAAGCACTTCCGGACTGGCCGGCGGGAATCGTTTAATAAATGTCGACTAATACCTTCCAGACGCCGGGAACCGCCTCCGGCCGGCACTTGTTTGATTTTTAACCCAAAAGGTATATTGATCCGCCGGCAGCGGGGAAACAATCCATGCAAAAATGTCAAGGCCAGCCACCGTCATTCGTCATGCGGCGGGATGATCTAGGATGCTTCAAGGGCTCTTGAGAGAATGAACGAAGCACTGGCGGCAACCTAAGTAAACATAATGCGAACATCTTCGGATCGTAATGGTTGGGAAACAAATTGGGCGTGCTTCGTCTTCAGATCAACATATTTCTCGGGACATTTCTCATTTGATTTAAATATTGTAAATAATCTCTCTCACTCTCTCTCTCTCTCTCTCTCTCTCTCTCTCTCTCTCTCTCTCTCTCTCTCTCCTAATCGCCACTCGGCAGTGATATATTTTTATTGACCCATTCAAGGACTACGCTTCATTAGATAGCATCACACCTCCGCGCTCGTCCAAAACCCACGCCCGCTGTGATTCATTCCAACACCATTACAAAGGTCGAAGCCGTTCGCTAGAACGCCGCCGTAGCATTGACCCAATTCCAGCCGCCTTACGGAGGCCGCCATAAACTGCCCGGACACGGATGTGGTGAACGGCGTCGGCATCTGGCAGGAAAGCCATAATTGACCGTATTCCCTTCCGCCCGGATTCCATGCAATCTCTTGCCCGCGGAAAGAGCAGAAATGGGTGTCGTGGGTGCGGTGCGCCGTAGAAGAAGAAGGTAATTTGAATGTTTCCGTTCATCATTTTATTTCCTTCCCCGTGCCGACCAGGCAGGGACGGGCTGTGATTTGGTGCTTCCTGCCGGTCAAGAGCAACACGAAACGGCAGCACAGCCGAGAATATTGCTTCCTGGTGGGACAGTACCCACCCATGCACACACCTTGGCGCTTGATTATCATCTTTCTAATCGTTTGGGACGGTTCAATGAGTAACCTAGACACTGGGGAGCTTTCACTGCCCTCGAAGGTCAATTATGCTGTCACATGCGAGCACGAGATCGAGGAGACTCTGTTGGGTTTTTGGAATAAAAATATGAACGTTGGGTTCAAATCACGCCACGACGGAAGGTCATCCTCATTTTTTGGGGAGAGGATTTGCTTCGCACGAAAGAAAACGATAGCGATCACGTTATTAAACCTCGGCAACGTAATGAAAACCCCGGGCCGGCTCACATGTCACTCAATTCCCAAACGAGAGCACTCCGAACACAACGCATATCCATATTCCTGAGAGCAAATTACGGGAAAGAACGCACGCGATTAACAGTCAAAGCCAGCCAAACGAGGCGAACGGCACGTTGTCGCCGTGAGCGCACGCACGCATCAGCAATTGAACCACGCCCCGATGTCATCGGTCACCGAAGCATCTTACACGGTGGCGTTTAAGCTTCCACCCGTGTAGGCGTCGGTAAATACGGTACCGCGAATCCACGTGAGTTCGTGCCGGTTCGCACGTTCATTAAGCGCCAATTCTTCCGCCATGCCACCATTCGGTGCTGGATGGCTAACGAGCCCATCGGCCGAAGCGCCCGGTGTTAGAGGATGAATAACGCAACAGCAACATTGGATCGTTCGGAGCGTCAACTATTCAACGGGTGGACTGGTTCACGAATGGCTACATTTGCACGTAATCGATTGATTGATGAAGCAAAGAGGAGTCCTAAAACTGGTTAAATACTGCTCGAATATTTTATGGAAATATCTGAATGGTTGAAACTGAGCCCAAAGAAGAATGTTCTAGTAGAAAATACTTCGCAAAAAGCTCATATCTCAGATGTCGCTCGCTTTCACTGGAAAGCAACAGCTTTCCAGCCCACGTCGGGCAATCGAAATGTCGCCCGATGCGGTCAGCGGATGCCATCGTCCATTCATGCCGCTTGCGAAACACACCGTGTCCCACCGTCGCTTCGGTTCCTGCGCATCCACCGGCTATTATTACTACCTTATCTCAACACCCGCACAGTGCCGCAAGCAGTTTTATCGCGGCATTTCCGCTCGCAGTCATAAATCAAACAGGTTCTTGTTCCGCTCTCTCCTATCGCACATCCTTCAAACGGCCCTCGGGGTTGGGATCTCATCCCGGTCAAGGTTCCAGGCCAGACCCTCGCCGCCGGAAAAGCTTCTCCCCAGCTCCCCTCCGTGCAGAAACATTCCAGCACCGGACAAACGCGTAAGGTATGCCGGGTTAGAGGGTATTATGTGAGCGTTATTTTTTTTGTTTCGTTTGCTCTCGACCAATCGTCCGTCCATATTCCAAATAAGCGACCACCGCCACCCGGTGACATCTGGCCGGTGACTGGAATTTCAATCGATGTATCTGTACTTCCGGTCAATCGAGCAGCCACGTGTGGGAGGAAAGCATCCACAATGCGACGGATATCGATAGAAAATGTTAACTGGATGTGGGAGCGTATTTCACTTACGCAACAGACTGGAAGCTGAAATGTGTGATTTTTTTCGGGGCATGCGACCTGTGCCTGTGTAGGAAGAATATAATGTGGCACATCAACAAAAGCACCGACACAGAACAGTATGAATAAGCTTGGCAGTTGGCACTGGGAACATTACACAGGATCCTTATATTATTGTGCAATAGACCGATCTATTCAGGGTAAATATTTAAGAGTACGTGAATCTTTAATAAAATCAACGAACAATCTTCAAACCTGCAACCAATTCACCAATAGTTTGTTGGAAAATTAAATAAAACCACAACCACTCTAAAATTAAGTACATTACCTTATACTCTCAAAGGCTTATTTTAAAAACATGTATAAACCCAATGCTAAAGCGAGGCCAGGTGAGTTCATGCATTTCTCCGAAATACGTTCAACCGTAATGAAATTGGAGCTTATTACACCCTCACTTCACTTCTGCATCAACATGTTTACTTTCATCACACACACGCGCGCGCAAAAACATTCCAGCAAACTGCGGGGAGCGATTTTCCACACAAATCAAAACAAACATTAAGCCTTCGCCAAAACCCAATTCCGAGCCTCCGCAGTAGCTCACACGCCCGGGCCCGGTGGCGCAAAAACTTGCCGGTGGCACATTTCTTATCATCGCGTCAACCGCTGCGACAGTGCCGACGGTGCCGACGGTTCCTTTAATGTTAAATTCATGTTGTAATCGTCACCCTCTTGCAGCGCGAACCATTTGCTACACTTAGCTACACTTCAGACATTTAAACCACCGGGCTGAAAGCTTTAAGCTGGCGAGAGGCGATGGTTTTTTTTCGCTCGCATACGCCTGCTTGCCTTCCGTTTGTCTCGTCACCCTTTTGCACCCAGCCTCAAGCTGACGAGTGGGAGTTTTATGTTACTGTGCACTCCACGAAGAACACCTCCAGCAGCAGCGCCGGGGCAGTGAAGAGAAACAGAAAGAGATGCTTTGCGTTCGTCACGCTAGGCCGACTGTTGCCGTGGGCAACCGCTCCAGCCACCCCGGCTCGGCCGCACCACCACAGCCCCACACCCCTGGTAATTGCTTAATTTCCACCGGAAAGGTTCATTCGGAGCGGCAGCAACAAGACCCCTCCTTTTTGCATTAGGCTAACGCTTTCCCCCCTTCGGTAAAGGGATGAAAAAGGGTCTCGTCTATTTTATATTCCAGTTGGCAGCCGGCCTAGGAAGCGCGCTGCAGAAATTTATATGGACAAAAACACAATCGCCATTAAAAACATGCAAACAGCTCACTCACTGCCACGTTCGGGTGGTACGGCTTTAGGACATTTCATTTCACTGCGATAGGTGGTCCTCCCGCTCCGGCACGATCGGTGATCGATGCGGACGGGTGCCGAGATGAAGAAATAACCATTTTATAATCACTCCCCGCAAGGACTCGCGGCGCGCACATCGCCTCGCATGCCAAACGCAACACGTTCCGGTTTCGTCAGATGGGCCATAAAACAGGCGCGCAGTAAACGCACCTCCGAAAGCAGCACGGAAAAGAAACCCGAGGTCGCTCGCACACACACACACACACACACGCACACGGGAAGCGCGGCGTACCGGAAGTGACAATGAGAATAAAACGTTCCGATTCATTCCACACTTCAAAGTGTGGCGTAAAGTGATCCGTGCAGGCATGTGATGTGCCTTTTTTGCCCGTCCCGGGCTCGGGCTTTGATAAATGGTTTCGACTTTTATGCATTCCGGGTGGTTGGTGAGCCTGGCCGGAAATGAAAAAGCGGAAGCCGGCGCCGGCACGATACGATACGGGCACACCCGCACGGCCATGATGTGAGAAGCCGTAAAGGTAATCGTAAAAGATTGCCGAATGATGAGGCCGGGTGTCGATTTGTCTTTACTGCTTCGCCGGGACCGAGGGGCCGGCAGCAGTTACACTCGATCATATGCGATGGAATTTGATTTCATTCCTCGGTCCTGCGGTAGCACGGTGCGGCTTGGGGTTTCGTTTTTCTTTAAAACTCTTTCCGCCTCCCCGTTTACGGCATCTCGGCGTGTCATAAACGTACATTTATGATGCGCGGTCTAAGCGTGTCAGAAACGGAAAAATGGTGCCCAGGTGCCCGGGCGGGGCATGGCCCGCATTTGAATTAAAGAATGTTATGAATTGACACGACACTTATGCTGCCATTACGGGTTGAAATTAAATTTTTATCACAAAAGTTACCCTGCGCTGCGCGTGTACGCGGAGAACAAAGAAGGCCGTGTTGTTCAATCATGTTAACAGTAAAATGAAGCGTTTCCATATATTCATCAGGAAAATTAATTCGTAGGTGAAGTGAACTCGCTCGCACAATGAAATTCCAGAGACACTACGCTACACTTACTATTTGATTTGATTACTATTTGATGATAGCAAACATTTGATGACATGTTGCAATACCTTTGTTGCAATTAAACTGATAGCTTCACTGAATGCCTTGTGTTGTTTGTACCAAAGAACAAACTTGTTACTTGAAACCCATCGAAACCGGTCCCGATCGTATGAAGCTCTTCAAAATAAGTCAGACCCTGTTTTCTCTTGAGAGATTGTCTACTGGAAAGTGTATTTACCATCCGATGTCTATTTTGATTTCAAACATCTTATAATTTCTTCTTAATTTCTGCTCCTGCTATCACAGTTGACAGAATATGACACAGTTTTCGCAGGAAAATCGTTCGTTGAATTTCAAACACTCTTCAATACTCACCCGATACAGGCGCTTTGGACTGCGATACATGACAGTGCTGCTGCTGCTTTCACCGTTGATGAAAATTCCAGCAAACCCGGGTACGCTCTAGTACTGCTTCAGCAGCGTTTCAACAATTGTGGTTTCAACTGCATTCACCGAATCAGCGGCGACGGTGACTGTTGACGGGCTGCGAGCATCAACTAGCGAACGATGTGTTCGAGGTAACAACAATCCTTTTACTTCGCTCCACAATCGCACTCCAACAAATCAGCTTCGTTTATTCCAGGTAGCGTTGCACACATTTTGTCTGCCGATGGTTTGCGATCAATGTTTCGCTTCAACTATTTCCGAACGAACACTGTGCTGCTTCTTGCAAGGTTCACTGTTTACTGCACATTGGACCAGCAACACACACCTCAGCTTTGCCTGATCCGGTCAGCGTTCTGATTAAAACTAAACTGCCAGATCGAGCGTGCCTCTTGCGCGAACTGACCACAATCAGAGCTGCGGAGTGTCAACTCGGACTCGGGCGCATGGTCTTGAACCACCAAATCACGATCGAGCCGTCGTGCCCCGTCGATGGAGAAGGACGAAACGAGGAGGAACACCATACGCTCCCGTTGATTTCCCGCTCCGGCACGCAGGCCAAGTGTTAAGGAGCGAGCTAAGCTGACCAGCGGACCAGCACAAACCTTCACTGTAAGGTCAATTGCAAGGTGGGTTGGCACTCCCGGGCTAAGGGCTGCCCCGTGCCGCCCGCTAGCGGCTCAAGGATAATTGCATTTCTTATTTGCTTTTACACCCTTTGCCGCGACGTTTTCGTGTTTTGGAGCCGCCGCAAGTGGAACAAGTGGTAGGCGTAAAGTCCGAGCAGTCGATGGGTGGCACTATGGGCTTCGAGAGGCAAAAGTAACCATTTGTACTCTAAAGTTAACTATTTCAGTGATTTTATCGAATGATGAGATCACTTCAATAAAAACATGAAGTAATTTGAAGTTATCGAAAAATCTGATCAATATTGTTGCTAAGCATCTAATGTTTATAACTAATTTAAATATCAACAGCTTTTTCTACAATATTTACAACCTGCATTACAAAACGCATCATCAACTCTTTATTAACGCTTCAACGCATTTAGTATTGCCATTACCCAGCATGGTTGTTTCCCACTGTCCGTGCCATTCAGTGCCAGACAAACGCCACATTCACACAAACACATTCGGCCACTCCAACGTACTTCTGTGAGCAGTAGCAACCCCTTTTCATGCCGATTCCGACTCCTGACCCCCTTGACCGAATGAGTTGAATTCACGGTTACACGTGGTAACACTGAACCATTAAGCGGAGGTCCTTCCGCCGCCCGCGTATCCCTGCCACGAGCCCGCCCCGCCAGTGGCGTCAAATAGTTCAACATGCCGCAAAATCAAGGATAATGCCATGCTCGGATGACCCCGCGCGAGGAGCCCACTCAGCACAACCCGACGAGTCCGAGTCCGAGTGAACGAACGAATCTCACTGTTGCGCCACTGCGAGCCTTTCGCTCTCGGTGAACGGGAGCAACAAATAATGCGACCATAACTCAAAATGAATCACCATTTATATTCGGTGTATCCTTGATAAGACGAAGGTTTATCGGTTTAAGAGCCTTTTGACTGGTCGCGCGTCGCAACGAGAAGATGCGGTGCCGACACCGCAAGCGATAAAAAAGGAGCAACCGGAGGTCTTCTGCACTCCTTTTTTTTGCTGCTGTGCTCTCGCTGGGCGGGCGACTTTCCTTTCATTCACATCCGGTTCGTGCGGGTGGCCGAACGCCTACAGCGCCTCGAGGGAGATCCGAAATCGGCCGGAAAAAAACGAAACCGTTCGCGACTGCGGCCTTTGGGGCATCCGTGTGGCCCAGGTGGTGCTCAGACGGTGAAATAAATTAAAATTACTTGCACAGTTTAAGCGCAGACCCATTCACGGTCATCGTGCGTCGGGCCGCCGTCGGGTGCCTTTTGTTTAGCATCCGTTCAGCAGCAGTAGCGGCACATATCAAGAAAGCTCGAGCAAAAGCTCAACGCAGCACCGACTGCCACCCCACATTTCTGAGGCGCCGCGGGAAGGTGAGAAAATTAGCACTTTTTAAATGCAAACAAATTAATCACTCTCGAGTGAGGCATGATTTATTCGATTTAACCGGTATCACGCGCATCGCGAACGGCGCCCGGTGCGGCATTCCCGCGTTCCCCGCGGTGTGCCCGGCGCGGCGGAATGCAGACAGAAATGTTGCCGGTGATAAATGTACCAGTTTGTTGCATGAAATGTTTCCGCTTTTCCCCCTATCCGCACGACGGAACGTTGACGAAGGGACGTCAGGCGTTTGGGGTAGCGCTGTCTGGTCCGCTTTGTGGGTGGCTTTTTTCGGTGTGTTCCTGCTGCGTGTGTGTCAGTTTGATACTAGTTCCATCCTCATGCGCGCGCTACGCGGGAGAGGCGCTTTGCTTTCATGTACGATTCATGTCAGCATGGAAATGACACTGGGTGCGAGTGGAAGAGGATGCAATTAATTTCGGTATTTTTCATTTTTCGCCCCGTCGCCTTTTTACAAAACCCTGACACCGGCCGTCACGGGAAGCGTAATTTGACTTGACGAGGTAATAAAAAATATGGCTTGTCAGCGGTTTTTTACAGACTACTAAAAACTGAATAAAATTTTAAATGTCATGAATTTGAAGACATTATATTTATTTTTATAACTAAACCGCACACACTTCCTGTCAATTTTAGTTTACGATTGTGTTAACTGATAACGAATAGAATGCTCAGGTTAGTTTTCATCGTTGTACAAAAGTAGACGTCATTAGTAGATATCGGACAGAAACTTCAGAGCTGTCATGTGAAATGTCATATGTCACATTGAAAGCTTGAGTATCTGTTACTAGCAGTGTATCAAAATATCGTAGTCATTTGCTGAAAGAGCTATTTGTTCTTGCAGAACTAACAATCTACAACTTAAGTTAATGAGCTCGCATGAAAATTGTATTAGCCTAAACTGTAATCAGTTGAGTAGACATCAGTTTTAATCGTGAAAAAGCACTACACAACGCTCGTTTCACGAAACAACTGCCATTAATTGCTAGCATACTTCATGCGTAAACCCAACACTATCACCCCAGCTCCAACTATCTCCCGTTCGCTGTTTTGTCGCATAAAATATGACCATCTCAATCATGCCCCCGCCGAGTTATTACCAACAAATGTCACCACACGAGCCCGGAGGTGGGCCGGAGCTTTCTTAACTTTAACGGCTGTAGAGCGAGCTGGAACGGGCGGTTCGAGTGGTGCCATCGGTCGCCATCATTACCCTCCATTCGGCAGGAGGGTCACAACATAAACTTATGACGATCGCTCAGCTTATTACATCTTGTCGGAAGCACCGGGCGCTTATTACAGCGCTCACCCCAACCGCTCCCGTCCCAATGGCGACCCATCGCTCAAAGCTGGCGCTGGAAGATGATGTAAAAGTCAAAACAATCCAACCAACACCCCTCATCCGGTGTTGGCTGCCCAGAAAAAGGGATTCGAATAAAAATGTACACACACACACACACACACACACACATCCCGTCGAGCGCCGAAGTGGGTGAAGGACACACCATCACCGTCGCGGTGACCTCAAAGGTTATGCTCACTTTCGCTCTTCGCTACCACCCTTTCGGATCGGACCCTCCACATCCGGTCTGGTCTGGTGCTCGGCTGGAGCTCTCTCTCTCTCTCTCGCTCGTGTTGTTTACCTCCCGCTTCGCGGAGGTCCAGCCCGGCCAAACCGCGAACCCAAATTTCTTATGCAACACGATT
>KB672979.1:8628936-8760914 GCA_000349145.1 Anopheles dirus
GGGCCGGAGCTTTCTTAACTTTAACGGCTGTAGAGCGAGCTGGAACGGGCGGTTCGAGTGGTGCCATCGGTCGCCATCATTACCCTCCATTCGGCAGGAGGGTCACAACATAAACTTATGACGATCGCTCAGCTTATTACATCTTGTCGGAAGCACCGGGCGCTTATTACAGCGCTCACCCCAACCGCTCCCGTCCCAATGGCGACCCATCGCTCAAAGCTGGCGCTGGAAGATGATGTAAAAGTCAAAACAATCCAACCAACACCCCTCATCCGGTGTTGGCTGCCCAGAAAAAGGGATTCGAATAAAAATGTACACACACACACACACACACACACACATCCCGTCGAGCGCCGAAGTGGGTGAAGGACACACCATCACCGTCGCGGTGACCTCAAAGGTTATGCTCACTTTCGCTCTTCGCTACCACCCTTTCGGATCGGACCCTCCACATCCGGTCTGGTCTGGTGCTCGGCTGGAGCTCTCTCTCTCTCTCTCGCTCGTGTTGTTTACCTCCCGCTTCGCGGAGGTCCAGCCCGGCCAAACCGCGAACCCAAATTTCTTATGCAACACGATTACGCCCGCCGATAAGGTGGCGGGCAAATGAATTGCTTTCCGTTGCTTTCCATTTGCGGCACGGTTTCCGCACCGGTCCGGGGCTCGGGCCAGCGCGCACTTTCGTTGATATTCATTAGCGCACGAAGCGAGCATCATTTCCTCCTGGCCGTCGGGGTGGCTTCAACCCCGACCGGCGCCATGCATTAGTCCGGAGTCCTCGGCATGCAATTCGTCTCGTTAGCGGGTCCACCGGCCAAAGCGGGTCAAGTTTGGATGGCGATTGCCTCCAGCCGAAGCTTAAAACGAAGCTCATGAATATATGCATCGTGGAGCCGCGTCGTACAGCATGGATGTAGCGGTTGCTTTGTAGCGTGTAGAACAGACGATAGACAACCCCTTTCCACCCTATCACCCCCACCAACTTCCATCCTGAAGAGCCTTCTAGCATTGTTCCTTGCCTACCGGCTGACAGACACATCGCGCAGTTCGGATGGAATTCTTATCGTTGACATCGTCGTCTTCTTGTCCGCTTGTCCGGTTGCGTTACGCCCGTTCCTTGTTAGCGGCCGCCGTAAGCTGTAAGCGTCACGGTCACCGGAAGTTGATGAGTGAATCTGAATTTCGTAGTCGCCCACATTAGTCACATGGTCAGCGCAATCATGCTCCGGCCGCTCGCGGCAAAAGTGTTGAAATGTCTTACCGGCCGGAGCTTTGCACGCCACCTTTACGGTTCAAGGACGCTGGGCATAACGAGCGACCGGATTCAGCCACGCGAGCTTCCTTCCTGGTGCCTCGTTTAGGACACACCCGGGGGGCAGCTGGCGAAATTGAAACTACTCAAAAGTTGATTTATCATACTGTTTGAATCATACAATAAACTCTCATAACTTCCAATTGCTCCATTCAACGCCATTTACAGGAGCAAACTCCCCTTCCGGAGGGGAAACGGAACTGGGTCAATGTTACTGAAGCTCGCACCCCTTTTTCGGCTCGCGATCGGCCTCTCTTAAGCACCCGTCGAGCATTACTTTTTTCGTTCCGTTTCAGTGGCAGATCCATTTATTAAGATTGCCGCTTTGTTTATAAGTCCCCGGGTCGAGTTCCTTGCCCGCGCGGTGCCAGGTCCATAACGACCGCTCATTGTCAACCCCGCCTGTGGAACCGGAATGGGCAGACGATTTCCCGACCGTTGATCCGTGCCACCGCGCGCTGAAGGATGGTTTGGAAAGGTGCTAATCTTGTCACGATCAGGAAGTTTCGTCCCATCCGCAGCCGTAGGCGTTGGGGTGTGTGTGTGTTTTTTTTTGTTCTGTTCGTTGTTACGGTGTAGTAACAATAGGTCACCCGAGGGAATGGCGTGAATAGGTGACATTAGCATTGAAAACCGCTCAACCGCATTCGCATATCGTGCCATTTATGTGGTTGATTCAATCAGATTGCGCCGCACGGATACTGGAGACGGAATAGACTAGTGTGGAAATGCGTACAAATTGTAAGCCTAATGCCTATTACTTAGTTCTTGATGCGGGCCGAAAATACAACGATGATTTAGAGAAGACTGATCCCAGTTCGTTCGCGTTTCGCAATGTTGGTAAATTTTGAAATTCTTAATCAAAATGGATCCACTAGAATAACTTTGGGTCAGTTTTCAGTATTTTTTACCCACTTAGATATTTTATTCGTGACTAGTGTATGAGCTTATTATCTTCCTGATTGATTACAATGATTTTAGCTTCATCTTTCTTTCTAACATTAAACATTCGCAAGTATTTTACAAGCAATTGTATTTATTGCTATATTATAATAATCATCTCATCCAATTTCTTATTTCTCCATCATTAAAGCGAGTGATCGCAAAATCGCATCGATTATTGCTCAATAAAGAAGCAAATTTGATCGATACGCAACCTGTTGAGCAAATTATGTTTTTTTTTTCCTCCCCAACAGCTGCCGCAATCAAATCCAAAACAAAACAGCACCATACTTGCGGTGGTTTATTGGCCTTGCCGATACGGCCGCCTGGCCACTACTGGTCACCATGCCGCACTGGGGCACCGTAAACTTCCCGCAGCGCGCATACACATCGGCAAAATGAATCGTAAATTTAATCACCTCTTTCGCCATCGCCATGCACACACACACACACCATGGGCCGAGATTTTGTTGTGTTTTTATGGTGATTTTTCGCAATCATTCGCCTGTTTTCCGCATTATGCTTTTGCAATAAGGCGGGCCGCTTGTCACGATAAAAAAGGGGCATTGGCATAGACCATTATTTGGCCATGAGAGGCTGGGGAGTCGAACGGAGCCGAAATGGGTTTTTTTTTACTTCTGATGAAACAGGCCATAGAAACACGGAATAGGATAAGACTTCACTTTAATCGAATGTGCTTTAACAGATTTCCGAAGTGTTATCTCGACCCTTCGATGGGAAATGGCTAAAAGCATGCAATAAAATTATAAAATAATATTTCATACACCAGGCGGCTCCATCGGCTCCACGTAGCACGCAATCAAAACTTCTACCAGGCTCCAGATTGGTGGGAACGGAGAGTAAAACCGTGCTCTCCATCAGTCACCATCGGAAATAATCACCTTCCAGTACGTTACCCTTGATGGTGCGGTTTGCTTCCAGCAGTGCCCTGGTGGTTTGGCCGACTTTACGCATTCGCGAGTATTGACGTACCTCGGGCAAGCTTCCGTTTGTGTCGGTTTGCATTGTAGAACAGCATACAGTGGAGATCAATAACCAGGGAAATTGAAAACAAAAATAATAAAAACATTTGAAGACGATCATACTGCAGATTTGGTGGTATGCTGTGAACAATCGTATAAAAAAGACTGTATAAGTGTTCTGTTCACTACACGCTATGCTCCTAAACCATTACCACGCACTGTCCGCGCACGGTTACCATAAAGCACCGATCGGAAAGTTGCTACACAATGCGGACGATGAGCTGAACAAATGATGTGTAAAAATAAATTACTTTCAGAACTACACGCGCTCACCCACCGGGGCTCGAAGCGAACGCTTTTTTTTGTTGCCCTCCTGCACTAGGCAAGGTGCTGAAAAAGACTCCCAGGGTCGGATCCATACTGGCGCTAGACACGGAAACACCCGTCCGCCGCTGAAGGGGCTCGGAATCAGTGTTCACGGTCCCGCACTCGCACGGTAATGAACGGTCTTAAATGGTCGGAAAGGGTTTTCGGGAGGCCGAAAAAAAAGAACCCCACAAAAACACATTGGGGAGCCTTCGTACATTCTAACTATTGGAATCCGAAGATGGTGCGAGTGTTTCGCACTGCACCAATCGCAGTGCACGGTGATGTTGGTGTGTTGTTTCGTTTGTTGATCTCGCACAGGAGGGCGGAGACCAGTAACTTCCTTCCTCAGATTGCTCGCTGATTGAAGTCTTTTCCGGTGACGAGGACGGGGACTGGCGGCGGTCTCCGGGAAAGCAACAAACACGTAGCGGCGGTACGCTATCCCCGTTCGCTTTTGGAAACCAACCAAACAACACACTCGCCACACAACAGGCGCGCAACCGTATCCAGGCAGGTGGCGGCGCCCGGTGCACTCGCAGTAGGCCTTGGCAGTTGGAAGGAGCGGTTGTGTGTTCGATTTAAAGTGGAAATTAATGCCTCGATACTTCTTCGTCCATCCATTCCAGCCGTAGCCACCACACACATTGCACGTTTGCAGCTCGCGGTGAGTAGACGTACCGCGGCGAGAGTTTTATCACATTTGAGTGTGTCGTTTGAGTGTTTTTTGTTTCGAGGAAAAGAATCAGTGTGCATTTGCGGTAGAGTGCGATTCGGATCGCCCGAGCCCACAGTGATGGCGGAGGAAAAGAAGAAAAAGGACGAAAAGGAGGAAGATCCCTGTTCGGCGTTCGCGGGCCGGTACGTGGTCAAAACGATGCGGCTCAAGGACGAAAAGTGGCAGAAGCTAATCAGCAACGAGGAGCTGCGGACGATCGTCATGGACTGGGTGGTGCAGCCCGCGGTGATGAAGCTGTTCATTGCGCTCAACAATGCGGGCGCCCTGGTGCCCAGCTACCATTTCTCGTCCACCGCCAAGGGCAAGATATGCTACTTCGTCAAGATCGCGGAGATGGCGCTGGAAATCGGTAAAATTCGTGAGGTAGGTTCTATGTGTGTGTGTGCGTGTGTTTCTGGACGCTGCCTGCTGCGTTGGAGCCCAACCCTCGCCAGTGAGCGCGTCGCGTCGGTTACCGTTGGGAACGGCCATGGCTACCGGCCCTTGAGTTGTTTATGCGTCCGATTGCGAGACATGTTAAGGTTAGGAAGTGGGGGAGAAAAAAAAACACAAACTACCGTGAAATACACGTGGAGTTCCGCCAAAAAGCCGAAGGTTCGATATAAATTCGAACCAACTGCCTGGTTACGGGGAAAACCCCACCCGAACCAAACTCGCATACATGTTGATTTTCATCGGAACGTGCTCCGGGACGGTCATTAAAGACTGGTAAAATATTTGCCAAACCCTCCAATTTCTTTGATATGATAATTCCGGGCACAGATTTCACAAATCGTACATGTTTGGTCACACGAAATCGACACGCTTACCACAAGGTTAGCGATTTTCACTCGACAAGCATCGCTTGTTCTCACCCGTGTTGCCTGCGGGATCGCGTGTAAAGAACTATTTAGTTCACACTTTTACCGTGTCAGGTTGGCCGCTAGCTACCTTTTTGGTAATGACCCCGAAGTCGACGTCTGCTACGAGTGGCTGTAACATTGCTTAATTTAGGAACAATTACGACGTATGTAATCTTTGATGCGATTTATGCAGTGTAGCTTTGCCTGCCCTGCGGTATCGTATGCTTGCGGAACATGCAACACACGTGTTTGCATCGAGTAACAGCATGTCGGACATGGTATTTTACTTTAAAAGCGAGAAACGCTTTAAAATTCGTATTTACTTTCAGCAAATAATATATGGCGACCTGACACCGAATCCCATCGACGATCTATCCATCCTCGTCGACGAAATCTTCTACCCCATGATTAACAACCCACAGAACCAGGAAGGGTGGCCTACGGCAATCGTCAAAGACATCGATAACCACGTCCAGGAGCTTCGGAACATTATTTCTGAGGTGGGTATGTAACACTCGGGATAAAGAAAGCCGCCATTCATTCCCTTTTAATCAATAAAAAGGGCAACACTTACATCACTCACACGGTTTGTGCTCTGTACGCAATAGGTGAAAGGTAACATCATAAATCAAACGCTTCTGCCGATGCCCATTTCCATCGACAACATCATGCAGGTTGGCGAAGAAGTGCTGCAGGGGTAAGTGTGCCGACACCGCCAGTAAGAGCGAACAGCAAACAAACAAAAAACAATTTCAACCCATTTCCGGCACCCATCATTCACCGTGGCCTTCCCGGTGGTTTGCCTCATTTGCCTGGGAACGGAAATTTGCACACGCAGCAACATCGACGCATGCAGCCTGAAAATGAAAAACTCTCTCGAGGGCATCGTAATTAAGTGGGCGTGCCAGATTAACGACGTGCTGAAGGAGGACTCGTCGCAGGCGTTCAAAGATGGGCGCCATCCGTCGCCGGTGGAGGAGATTAACTTTTGGGAATCGCGACAGAAGAACCTGCGCAACATCTACGCCCAGCTAACCGAGCCGAAATCGCGTCAAATTGGCGTTATCCTCGAGGGCATCGATTCGGTGTACTCGTCGTCGTTCAAATCAACGTTCCGGAGCGTGGTGCAGGCTGTCCACGAGGCGGACGATATTTCCCTCTACCTGAAGCCCTTGGTAACTTGCAGCGATGGAACATCATTCACGAGAATGAGTAATCACTCTTTCGTCATTATGCCTCTCGTTACAGCGAAAAACTTTTGAAACATTCGAAAGCACCGACTTTGTCGATTCTTCCGATATGATTTCGCCGATGCTTCACCTGGTCTGCCTGGTGTGGGCCAACTCGTGTTACTATGGGATAAATGCGAGGATGGTGATTCTGTTTAAAATGATAAGTAACATGATGATTGCCGAAGCTAGCAAATCGCTTGACCCGGGTTCGTTATTCCAAGGTGAGGTCGATGAGTCGCTGATCAAAATCAGTCAGATTATTGACATCTTGGAATTTTACAAGTGAGCATTTGATTGGGTTTCAACCCAATGTACCCAATGATTGATCCGCTTGCTTATCTTACAGATCCGAGTTCCACGACTTTCGCTCACGGCTTAGCGAGTTTGAAAAACCCAACACTCAACCCATCAATTGGACGTTTCGTCCGCGTGACATTTTCAACCGTTTGGACATCTACATAGTGCGGCTGAATGAAATCAAGGACATTTTTAGCACGGCAGCAGAATTTAAAAAGCTCGAAAAGGTTGAAATCGGAGGCTTGCGGGGTCGCGCCATTAGTCGCAAGATACAGGAAATTTATGACGACTACAACAAGCTCTACCAACGCTGGGGCTCGATACAGTACGATCCGCTCGATCCGGATCCGAGAGAAAAGGGCTTTCAAAAGGATCGAACACGGTACCTCGAGAAAGCGAGCATTCTCGAGCGGAGACTAGCGGCCCAATTCGTGCTGGCATTTGAGGAGTGCTTCAACGTGGAACAGTTTATGAAGCTGGTTCAAGTGCTGGGAAGTTTGCTCAACCGGCCACTCATACAGCCGGATGTGTCGAAAAAGACCTCCAGCATTATGGAGTTGTTCGATGCAGATCTAGATGCGATTCAGGCTATATTCGGGAGTGGATATGAGGACTTTAAGAATAGAGGATTGAAGGGAATACCCATCGACGATGGGTTTCCGCCCGTCGCGGGAGCTATAGCATGGGTGCATAAACTACAGGATCGTATCAAGAAACCGATCACCGAGTTGGCGATGATTGAACTACCGTAAGAGGAAAAGTCATGCAACACAATATGTTACTTGAATCAAAGATAATACCTTCTTCTTCCAGAATATTTCAAAATGAAAAAGGACAACGGGTGTTGGAACGTGCAGAGCAGCTAAAGGAACGTCTTGAAGAGTTTGAGCAGCAACTTTTCTCTACGTGGGTTTCCGAGGTCACCAAACATATTGATAATTTCATGAGCAAACCGTTGCTCAGCAGAACTGATCCACGTTTGTTGGAGATGAACTTCAATCAGGTACTACAGACTATTATGGCAGAAGTTCGCTATCTGAGATGCATGAAAGCAGTCAACATCCCAGAGAAGGCACAGGAGTACTATGCTTCCGGAGAAGCTTTATGGGTATGATGGGCTTTGTAGAACGAATACAAATTTTGTAAGTATCCCATAAATGTTTTCTAGGCCGCAAGGATGAAACTTTCGCGCATCGTTGAATGGTATAACGAGATCTGCAAAACATGTGCTCCGTGTGAATTCGAGCTGATTCAAAAGGAAATCGATGAAATTGACGCCATTCTCGAGGATGCCTGTTCTGGCCGAATCGATTGGAACAATTTCAATCAGAACTTCATCGATGGCCTGTACGACAAGCTGTATAATCTATACTCTCGCGTGCTGAAGGCGAAGGCAAACATTAAAAAAGTACAAAACAGCATTCGGAGCTGGGGTCAGACGCCGCTCTATGAGCGCTTCAATGGAGACACCACGTCACTTATCAACATTGAGAATCGATCGCTCATTGTTCAGAGGCGCCTTGAAGCCTGTCTCGACACCAAGAAGCTCATCGAGAAGGTTATGGACGAAAACTTCAAACTCTACTTCGACTATCTTGTGGCACTGTCTGAAGAAAAGTTGTCCTCTTCTGCCAGTGGAATGGGATCGCAGAGAAGAAGTAGTGTTATGATACCAGCTGCTGAGCAGGCTCCAGAGCAGGAGGAACAGCCACCAGCTAACGTAGCTATTGAAGTGCAGGAAGTTGATGACGAACAGTCTGCTGCTGACACGCTGGACGATGTGCCTTCTCTCGATCAATCCGAGATGGGCAAGAACCTCTCGCAGTTGGAGCTTTTCCGTCCATACGAGGAGTACGTGGACTCTATACTGTCTAAAGAAATCATGGATGCCGTTCATGTGAGCGTGAAGTACATCAAGTTCGAGATGGAAAATCGCTTAGGACACAACACGCCTATATTTGAGATCAAGTACGAGCTCCATCCGCCCGATACACGCTTTTGCCCATCGATGGACCCATACGATCCGGACGGGTTCTTCGCTCTGATCGAAAGTATGATCACAGATATCTACTGCATGTCGGACATGATTCCGCGAGTCGCTCAACCACCGGAAAGCGAACGGATGGATGAGGATGGAAACGTCTATCCGGAGACTTATATCTGTAAGTCAGAGGCTAATTTCCGCTCTTAAAAATGGAACAGATTTTAACAAATTGGTTTTATTTTCTCTTTACAGCACATCTCAGTAATAGTGATGCGATCGAGCGTATGAAACATTCAATTATGCTGATGGTTATTCAATCGACCAGAGATGCGGAAAAATACGTAAAGCAGTTCGATAACTACAACTATCTTTGGCTGGATGATAAGCACAGTGTGTTGGCACAATTTCTCAAATACGGAAGACCCCTGACGCAAGATGAGATGGAAATGCTGCTGTCAACGGAAACGCCCCTCAAAGAGGTGGCTCCGACGTTGGAACAATTCAAGGCGCAAATCGACAGCTACATCGATCTCTTCGATGAAGTCTACCAAACGGAAGTGTCGCACGTGTTCGATACGTGGTTGTTGGTTGATTTTCGTCATTTCAAGCACAAGCTGCTGCACGAAATAGGCAAATGGTCCAACATCTACAAGCAAACGCTGATCGACCGCGTGGTTATGAGCTTGCAGGAACTCGAGGAATTCAGCATTGAGTGTGACGATGTGCTCAACCTCGACGCTGCTGAAGAAGACTTCCCAACGCTGCTTAAGATCCTGTCCGTTTTGAACAAGATTAAGGAACGGGAGACAGCCACCGATAACATGTTTGAGCCCTTGAAAGCAACCGTCGATCTGTTGAAAACGTACAACGTAGAATTCAATGAGACCGTGTACAAACAGTTCACTGAGCTGCCCGAACGATGGCTTCATATGAAAAAGACCGCCCAGAAGGTGCGGGAAAAGATTGCCCCGGCTCAAGCGTACCAGGTAGATCTTATCAGGAAGCGTATCAGTCTGTTTGACATTCGCATGAAACTGTACCGCGATGGATTCAAGAAGCTGCCCTGCTTCAAGGTTCCGTGCAAGAACGTGTACGAGATCTGCGATCAGGTCAATCTGGAGCTGAACATTATGGAGACACAGCTTAAAAATCTTACCGACTCGGCGAGCCTGTTCGAACTGAGCCCACCGGACGACACGAAGTTACGGCTTTGCAGGAAGGAGGTGAAAATGTTGAAGCAAATTTGGGACTTTGTATACACCGTGGAGTCGTGTGTGAATGATTGGAAGAAAACGTCCTGGAAGAAGATCGACGTAGAGGCGATGGATGTTGAGTGTAAAAACTATGGCAAACAAATACGTCAGCTGGACAAAGATATGCGCAACTGGGCCCCGTATCTGCATCTGGAGGCGATCCTCAAGAATCTGATGACATCACTGCGCGCTATAACAGAGCTGCAGAATCCGGCCATTCGAGAGCGGCATTGGTTTGAACTGATGCAAGCAACTAAGGTAGGTTTAGGTGCCAGCAGCTTAACGATATCGCTAATTCATGTTGTTCGTGGTTAAATTTCTCGGTTATTTGTTTATCCGACTGTTTACGCTTTTCTCTACACATCAAAACAAACACTATCGACAACGTGGGACATCAGCTGATTCAGACATATGGGAAGGAAATGCTGGTTTGTGATTACCTTCTTGTTTGCACAGATTGGACGTGTTTGAATCTTGGTTAATTGGTGTATAAAATATCGGCTTTCTAAACCCTTCGAGCGTCATCTGCACTTTTTATTCATTTCACAGTCTGTGTCACTGCACCTGAGATAAGTTTCCATCACAAATTCCTTTTGATACTAACCGTACAATTTTTGCCCCTAGGTTCGCTTCCAAATGGTAGATTCTACGACGCTTGCCGATTTACTGGAACTGAATCTTCACAACTACGAGGAGGAAGTTAAGGGAATAGTCGATAAGTCCGTGAAGGAAATGTCGATGGAGAAAATGTTGAACGATCTGCAAATCGCCTGGAAAGATCTTCAGTTCGAGTTCGAACCGCATGAGCGTACCAACTTGAAGCTGCTGAAAATTTCGGAAGAAGTCATGGAAATGCTGGAAGAAAATCAGGTCCAGCTGCAAAACCTGTTGTCGTCCAAGTATGTCGCATACTTTCTCGAGCAAGTGTCCCGGTGGCAGCTGTCTCTGTCCAATGCGGATTGCGTCATTACGGCTTGGTTTGAGGTGCAACGCAAATGGATGTATTTGGAGAGCATCTTCATCGGCTCGGAAGACATTCGCAACCAGCTACCGGAAGACTCCAAACGTTTCGATAACATCGACAAGGAATTTAAGCTGCTTTTGACGGGCATCGTTGCAAATCCCAACATTGTCAAAGCCACCAATCGACCGGGGCTGTACGAAAAGCTGGAGGGACTGCTCGAGCAGCTAATTCTCTGCGAAAAGGCACTAAACGACTACCTCGAAACGAAACGGCTCGCCTACCCGCGGTTCTACTTCGTATCGTCGGCTGATTTGCTCGATATACTCTCGAACGGCAATCAGCCGGAGCTGGTGGCAAAACATCTAACGAAACTGTACGATTCCATCGCTAAGCTGCGCTTTGAAAAGGGCTCCAACAAAACCGCCATCGGTATGATATCGAAGGAGAACGAAGAGTTCGTGCAATTCCGCGAAGAATGCGACTGCGATGGAAAGGTGGAGATTTGGCTGAACCGCATCACCGACTCGATGCGGGTAACGCTGCGCGATCTGTTCGAGCGCTCCGTCACGGCGTACGAGGAGAAGCCGCGCGATTCCTGGATCTTCGATTGGCCGGCACAGCCCGCACTGTGCGCCACCCAAATCTGGTGGACGACGGAGGTGAACGTAGCGTTCGCCAAGCTGGAGGAGGGCTACGAAAACGCACTGAAGGATTACCAGAAGAAGCAAATCCTGCAGCTGAACGCACTCATCGTGCTGCTCTGCGGCGAGCTGAGCCAGGGCGATCGGCAGAAGATTATGACCATTTGTACGATTGATGTGCACTCGCGCGATGTCGTGGCGAAGATGATCCAGCAGAAGGTGGAGAGCGGTCAGGCGTTCCAGTGGCAGAGTCAACTGCGCCACCGGTGGGACGATAAGCTGCGGGACTGTTTCGCAAACATTTGCGACGCTCAGTTCCGGTACGACTACGAGTACCTCGGCAATACGCCCCGGCTGGTGATTACACCGCTGACGGATCGATGCTACATCACGCTAACACAGGTACCGGCCAAAATCAAAAACCATAAAACCAACGCTTTATCCCATGTGTTTTGTATGTGATTTCCGCTCTCCCGTCTCCCATCGACAGTCGCTGCATTTAATCATGGGCGGCGCACCGGCCGGCCCGGCCGGTACGGGCAAAACCGAGACAACCAAGGATCTGGGACGTGCGCTCGGCATCATGGTGTACGTGTTCAATTGCTCCGAGCAGATGGACTACAAATCGTGCGGCAACATCTACAAGGGCTTATCGCAAACCGGCGCCTGGGGATGCTTCGACGAGTTCAACCGCATCTCCGTCGAGGTGCTGTCCGTCGTGGCCGTGCAGGTCAAATCGATACAGGATGCCATCAAGGTAAGCGCTAAGTACCGACGCCGTGCCGAGGGGGGCGAAAAGAACATACCGAACGAAGCCCGTCGGTTTTGTACAAAAACCCTCACTAGTATACGCGAGTAGTATGCGCGCGTAAAGCGAAGCCCTGATGTAGCCCTCCTGTAATTGGAATCATTTCTTTCTCTTTCGTGGTTGAACATTGTTGTTGGTCTGTGTGGTGTGTGTGGTTAATGATGTGTGATAGGGTGGGAAAAAGTATGCAACCCTTAGCGATAGCAAGGTAATTTGTAATCGATTGTATCTTTCGCGAGTATCTGTTTCTTGCTAGTTACACCCAGCATCGTGGTAGAAGTGGTAACTATTGCCAAGATTATTGTTTCGATTTTCTGCACGTGGTATAGGAAGTTAAGTGTAATGTAAATTGTATATTAAATTGTTCATAAGAATTACTTTCGAATTGCTCCACAAGCACATTAGTTGAACTAACAACTTTTTTTCATTATCTAATTTCACACTACTATTTTCTATATTTGTAAGATGCTTAGAGCTCCATTTTAGCAAAATCTATTTAATTGCTTCCTTCTCCTCTTTACTGCTTTACGTTAATGCTCACTACTATTCGTTCAACCGCAGTGGCATAAATCACACCATTTTCCATGCATTCAAATTACTTCTATACACTCCGCCCGTTTTCTCTTCCATCCTTTCTGCTTCCTGTGCACGCACCGTGATTTGCACCATACCTCGAACGTCGGTTGCCTGTGTACGGTCGCACTGAAATGATAATCAAATTTACATACAAATAGGGCAAGAAAACCATATTTAATTTTATGGGCGAAACCATCTCGCTCGTGCCCACCGTGGGAATTTTCATCACGATGAATCCCGGCTACGCCGGTCGCACGGAGCTGCCGGAGAATCTGAAGGCACTGTTCCGGCCGTGCGCGATGGTCGTGCCGGACTTCGAGCTCATTTGCGAAATCATGCTGGTCGCTGAAGGCTTCCAGGAGGCTCGCCTGCTGGCACGTAAGTTCATTACGCTATACACGCTGTGCAAGGAGCTGCTGTCCAAGCAGGATCACTACGATTGGGGCCTGCGGGCGATCAAGTCTGTGCTGGTTGTGGCTGGTTCGTTGAAGGTAAGTCGATTGATATACACATTTTAACCAAATATACAAGTGCATCATTCTCCTTCTATTTTTCCAGCGAAGCGATCGAGAACGTCCCGAAGATCAAGTACTGATGCGTGCGCTACGAGACTTCAACATACCGAAAATCGTAACCGACGATGTGCCCGTGTTTATGGGTTTGATTGGTGATTTGTTCCCGGCGCTGGATGTGCCGCGGAAACGATCGCCCGACTTCGAGAAGCTCATTCGACGGTCCACGCAAGAGATGAAGCTCCAACCGGAGGACAACTTCATTCTGAAGGTGGTCCAGCTGGAGGAACTCTTCGCCGTGCGTCACTCGGTATTCATCGTCGGCAATGCTGGGACGGGTAAAACGCAAGTCTGGAAAGCGCTCTTCAAAACGTACCAGAACCAGAAGCGAAAGCCCCACTTTAATGATCTCAATCCGAAGGCGGTCACGAACGATGAGCTGTTTGGTATTATCAATCCCGCCACAAGAGAATGGAAGGATGGACTCTTTTCGGTTATTATGCGAGACCAAGCGAACATGCCCGGCACGGGCCCAAAGTGGATAGTGCTCGACGGCGACATCGACCCGATGTGGATCGAAAGCTTGAACACGGTAATGGACGACAACAAGGTGCTGACGCTGGCCAGCAACGAGCGCATTGCGCTGACAAAGGAGATGCGTTTGTTGTTCGAAATTTCCAATCTTCGTACCGCTACACCCGCCACGGTATCGCGGGCCGGTATCCTCTACATAAACCCGCAGGATTTGGGCTGGAATCCGTTTGTTGCCTCGTGGATTGATTCGCGCGAAACCCAGGCCGAGAAAGGCATTCTGTCCGTGCTGTTCGACAAATACATCCCGCCACTGATGGACGCTCATAAGCGGTTCAAGAAGATTACGCCCATTTCCGAGATTGCCATGATACAGATGACCTGCCACCTGTTGGATTGCCTGTTGACGCCGCAAAACCTGCCTCCCGAGTGCCCGAAGGAGTGGTACGAAATCTACTACGTGTTTGCCGTGATCTGGGGCTTTGGGTCGTCGCTCTATCAGGACCAGTTGGTCGATTGGCGCTCCGAGTTTCACAAGTGGTGGATCAATGAGTTCAAAGCAATTCGCTTCCCACCCGGTGGAACCATCTTCAGCTACTACATCGATCCGGAGACGAAGAAGTTCAATCCATGGACGGATCTGGTGCCAACGTTTGAGCTGGACACGGACATCCCGCTCCAGTCGATGCTGGTACCCACGACGGAAACAACGCGTTTGCGTTGGTTCATGGATATACTGATCGAGGATAAGCATCCGGTCATGCTGGTGGGTGGTGCCGGATCGGGCAAAAGTGTAATTGTGGCAGACAAACTGAGTAGCCTTTCTTACAAGTACGCCGTAACGAATGTGCCGTTCAACTTCTACACCACGTCCGAGATGTTGCAGCGTGTGCTCGAGAAGCCGCTGGAGAAGAAGGCAGGAAGAAACTACGGACCCCCGGGAAACAAAACGATGGTTTACTTTGTGGACGATATGAACATGCCCGAGGTCGATACGTACGGCACGGTACAACCGCACACACTCATCCGCCAGTTTATGGACTATAGGCATTGGTACGATCGGGCGAAGCTATCGCTGAAGGACATCCACAACTGTCAGTTTGTATCGTGCATGAACCCAACGGCCGGATCGTTTACCATCGATCCGCGGTTGCAGCGTCACTTCTGCGTGTTCGCTGTTAGCTTCCCAAGTGGCGATCCGCTGTATCACATCTACTATTCGGTTCTGTCACAGCACTTGTCCAATCCGCTGAACAAATTCAATCTGGCCACTCAGAAAATCTGTGCAGCGCTAGTCACTTGTGCACTCAACCTGCACACTAAAATGGGCCAAATGTTCATGCCGACGGCCGTTAAATTTCACTACGTGTTCAACATGCGCGATTTGGCCAACATCTTCCAGGGGATGTTGTTTGGCAATGGGGAGACGTGCCAGGAACCGAACCAACTCATTCGGCTGTGGGCGCACGAGGCAACGCGTGTTTATGGCGATAAGCTGGTGGAGGAGCGCGATATTGATAACTTTAACAAGCTGATCGTGGACGTGGTGAAGAAGTCATTTGAAGAGATGGACGAAACGAAGGTGTTTTCGAAACCGATCATTTACTCGCACTTTGCCGAGGGACTGACGGATCCAAAGTATATGCCGGTGGCTAGCTGGGAATCACTGAATAGAACACTCGAAGAGGCGCAAGCCAATTACAACGATATGATCGGTGCGATGAATCTCGTGCTGTTTGAAGATGCAATGTCGCACATTTGTCGTATCAGCCGCATTCTCGAGGGTCCGCGTGGCAATGCGCTGCTGATCGGAGTTGGTGGATCCGGGAAGCAGTCGTTGTCGAGATTGGCCGCTTTCATATCCGGGTTGGAGGTGTTCCAGATACAGCTGCGGAAAGGTTACAGCATTGTCGATCTGAAGGCGGACCTGGCCGTACTGTACATGAAGGCAGGCGTTAAAAACGTACCCTGTATGTTCCTGATGACGGATGCTCAGGTGGCGGAGGAATCGTTCCTGGTGCTCATCAACGATCTGTTGGCGTCGGGCGAGATTCCTGAGCTGTTTCCAGAGGACGAAATCGACAACAACATCATTAATGCGCTGCGCAACGAGGTGAAGCAGCTCGGTATGATGGATTCCAAGGACAACTGTTGGAAGTATTTCATCGAAAAGGTACGAAAGTCACTGAAACTGGTGCTTTGTTTCTCACCCGTTGGATCTACACTGCGTGTGCGAGCACGGAAGTTCCCCGCGATCGTTAACTGTACCGCCATCAATTGGTTCCACGAGTGGCCTAAGAATGCATTGGAGTCGGTGTCGACGCGTTTCCTCTCGGAGATTGAAGTGCTACCGGTAAGTGCGAAATCCTCGTCGCCCTGTAGATTATTTTTGTTTTAATACTCTCTTTCCTCTCTATCTTACAGCCAGAATTGGTTGAACCCATCGCCGTATTTATGTCTTATGTGCACGGTACGGTTAACGAAATGTCACAAACTTATCTACAAAACGAACGACGCTATAACTACACCACACCGAAATCGTTCCTGGAGCTTATATCACTCTACGCCAAGCTGCTCACGGATAAGACGCTCGAGCTGCACGATCGCATCCATCGGCTGGAGAGCGGTATATTGAAGCTGGCCGAGTGTGCCAAGCAGGTCGACTCGCTGCAGCTCCAATTGGCCGATCAAGAAATAGTGCTGAAGGTGAAAAATGAGGAAGCGGATAAACTGATCAAGGTGGTCGGTGCGGAGAACGAGAAGGTGCAGAAGGAGAAAAACATTGCCGCCGAGGAGGAGCTGAAAGTTCGTGTGATCGAAGAAGATGTCGGTGCGAAGGCGAAGATCTGTGAGGAGGACTTGCGTAAGGCGGAGCCGGCCTTACTTGCCGCACAGGCCGCCCTTGACACTTTGGACAAGACGAATCTGACGGAGCTGAAATCGTTCGGTTCACCTCCGGATGCCGTGGTGAATGTGTGTGCGGCCGTGCTGGTGCTGTTTTCGCCAAAGGGGAAGATCCCGAAGGATCGTAGCTGGAAGTCGTGCAAAATGATCATGAACAAGGTGGATGTCTTCTTGAACGATCTCATCTACTACGACAAGGAGCACATCCATCCTGACGTGATCAAGGCGCTCCAGTTGTACCTCAGGGACCCGGAGTTCGATCCGGACAAGATTCGGGCGAAATCGATTGCTGCCGCCGGTCTGTGCGCTTGGGTCATCAACATCCACAAGTTCTACGAGGTGTACCAGGTGGTGGAACCGAAACAGCGCGCCCTCAACGAAGCACAGACCGAGCTGAAAGATGCCCAGGATAAGCTCATGGAGCTGACATCGAAGATTACGGAGCTGGAAGATAAGCTGGGCGTGATAGAGGCGGCGTTCAATAACGCGCTGGCCGAGAAGCAGAAGTGTCAGGACGAGGCGGACAAGACGGCGTTTACGATCGATCTGGCGCATCGTTTGGTGAACGGACTGGCATCGGAGAATGTGCGTTGGCGGGAATCGATAGCCATGCTGAAGGGTCAAACGGTGACTCTGCCGGGCGATGTGCTATTGGTTGCTTGCTTTATCAGCTATGTCGGTTGCTTCACCAGACGATACCGCGTCGAGTTGCAGGAGAAACTGTGGATACCGACGTTCCGCATGTCCCGACCGATGATCCCATTCACGGAGGGTGTCGATCCGCTGAGTTTGATCTGTGACGACGCTATGATTGCGTCGTGGAACAACGAAGGTCTGCCGTCGGATCGAATGTCGGCCGAGAATGCGACGATACTGACGTACTCCTCCCGTTGGCCGCTCATGATCGATCCGCAACTGTAAGTATGAGCGATTGGTGTGGTCATGAAAACAATGGACTCATTTCAAATGTATTTCCAACTTTCAGACAAGGAATCAAATGGATCAAACAGAAGTATGGCGAGGAGCTTACGGTTCTTCGGCTCACAGTCCGTGGATATTTGGATGTAATTGAACGGTGCGTGGTGAATGGAAAGATACTACTCATCGAAAATATTGGCGAGACTATAGACGCTGTGCTGGATCCACTTCTCGGTCGCATGCTCGTAAAGAAGGGTCGCTGCCTTCGGATGGGAGAAAAGGAGATCGATTACAATCCCAACTTCCAGTTGATCCTCCAGACAAAGCTCGCTAATCCCCACTACAAACCAGAGATGCAGGCACAAACGACCCTTATTAACTTCACCGTCACCAGAGATGGCCTCGAGGAACAGCTGCTAGCGGAGGTAGTGAAGGCTGAACGTCCCGATCTCGAGAAGCAGAAAGCCGATCTAACTACCGAGCAGAACAAATTCAAAATCACGCTCAAACTGCTGGAGGACGATCTGCTCAGCCGTCTCTCGTCTGCCGGTGAGAATGTACTGGAAGATGCCTCACTCGTACTGAATCTAGAGAAAACGAAGAAAACGGCCGCTGAAGTCGAGATCAAGGTACGCGAGAGCAAAAAGACATCAGAAGCGATCGACATCGCGTTCGAGAGCTACCGTTCGGCGGCAGAGCGTGCCTCCATTTTGTACTTCATCCTCAACGACCTGCACAAGATCAACCCGATATATCAGTTTTCGCTGAAGGCGTTTACGACGGTGTTTAAGGATGCGATCGCGAAAACACCTGCCGCAGATAAGCTCAAGGAAAGGGTGGCAAACCTGATCGAGTCAATCACATTCGCAGTACACATGTACACCACGCGCGGTCTGTTCGAGAAGGATAAGCTGATCTTTATGGCACAGATGGCGATTCAGATACTGCTGCACGCGAAAGAGATCGATCCGGCGGAGCTCGATTTCTTGCTGCGGTTCCCGTACACACCGAACCTGACGTCTCCGTTCGATTTCCTCTCCAACAGTGGCTGGGGTGGCATAAAAGCACTGGCCAACATGGATGAGTTCCGCGCGCTGGACAAGGACATCGAAGGGTCGGCAAAGCGGTGGCGCAAGCTGGTCGAATCGGAGTGTCCCGAGCGAGAAAAGATGCCGGGCGAGTGGAAGAACAAGAATGCCCTGCAACGTCTTTGCATTATGCGCTGTCTGCGGCCGGACCGTATGACGTACGCGATACGATTCTTCGTGGAGGAGAAGCTCGGGGCACGGTACGTGGAAGCGAGAACGGTCGAGTTCGCGCGATCGTTTGAGGAGTCGAGTGCTTCCACGCCGGTGTTTTTCATCCTCTCAGCTGGTGTCGATCCTTTAAAGGATGTGGAGAAACTAGGCAAGAAGATGAAGTACTCGTCGGATTACGGAAACTTTTACAACGTCTCACTCGGGCAGGGTCAGGAGGTGGTCGCCGAGGCCGCGATGGATGTGGCGTGCAAGGAAGGACACTGGGTGATCTTGCAGAACATCCATTTGGTGGCCAAGTGGTTGCCAACGTTGGAGAAGAAGATGGAGGCGACGCAAGAGGGAGCGCACGTTAACTATCGTCTCTTTATCAGTGGCGAGCCGGCTCCATCGGCCGAATATCACATCATACCGCAGGGTATTCTCGAGTCTGCGATCAAGATCACCAACGAACCACCGACGGGAATGCTCGCCAATGTGCACAAAGCGCTCGATAACTTCAACCAGGAAACACTTGAAATGTGTGGTAAGGAGGCAGAATTTAAAGCTATTCTGTTCTCTCTCTGCTACTTCCATGCGGTGGTAGCTGAGCGACGTAAGTTTGGTCCACAGGGTTGGAATCGCTCGTACCCGTTCAACGTCGGTGATCTCACGATCAGTGTATACGTGCTGTACAACTATCTCGAGGCGAACAATCGTGTTCCGTGGGAAGATCTACGCTACCTGTTCGGTGAGATCATGTACGGAGGTCACATTACGGACGATTGGGATAGAAGACTTTGCCGTACATACCTGGAGGAGTTTATGCAACCGGAACTGGTAGACGGAGATCTGAACTTTGCGACCGGTTTTCCGGCTCCCCCGAATCTTGACTACATCGGATATCACAATTACATCGACGATAATCTACCCTCAGAGTCGCCGCATCTGTACGGGTTGCATCCCAATGCTGAGATTGGCTTCTTGACCACTCTGTCGGAGCAGGCCTTTAAGACGATCTTTGAGCTGCAGCCACGCGACTCGGGTGCGTCGAGCAGTTCGTCCATAAGCCGCGAGGATGTCGTGAAGAACATCATCGATGATTTTCTCGACAAACTACCGGAGGAGTTCAACATGGTGGAGCTGATGGCACGAGTCGAGGATCGCACACCGTTCATAATAGTTGCGTTCCAGGAGTGCGAGCGGATGAACATTCTCGTGCGGGAGCTGAAACGATCGCTGCGGGAGCTTCTGCTCGGTCTGAAGGGCGAGCTTACCATCACAACCGACATGGAAACGTTGGAAGGTGCCCTATTCTTCGACCAAGTGCCCGACAACTGGACGAAGCGTGCCTACCCATCGATGTACGGTCTGCAGTCCTGGTTCGCCGATCTCCTGATTCGCATCAAGGAGCTGGAGGCGTGGTCCAACGACTTCAACCTGCCTTCGTCGGTGTGGCTGGCTGGGTTCTTCAATCCACAGAGCTTTCTCACGGCGATCATGCAGCAGACGGCCCGGAAGAACGAGTGGCCGCTGGACAAGATGTGTCTGAGCTGCGACGTGACCAAGAAGTGGAAGGAGGACTTCAGCGCTCCACCGCGCGAAGGTGCGTACGTCAACGGGCTGTTCATGGAGGGTGCCCGCTGGGACGTGAACGTCGGCTCGATTGCGAGCTCGCTGATGAAGGAGCTGTTCCCCCAGATGCCGGTCATCTACATCAAAGCCATCACGCAGGACAAGCAGGAGACGAAAAACATTTACGAGTGTCCTGTTTACAAAACGAGGTGAGTGCGGGCAGATGGCAAGGGGCGAGCATGGTTATTTAATTTTACCTTCGTGCGTTTCTCATTTGCAGAACCCGTGGACCGACGTTTGTGTGGACGTTCAATTTGAAGACAAAAGAAAAGTCGGCCAAATGGACGCTCGGTGGTGTTTGTTTGCTGTTGCAGGTTTAAGCATGCTTTGAACTCTAAATTGTGCATTGTAGTTGGTTGCCGTTCATAACATGAGCAAAATATAATAAGTGCGTTAAAATAACATTTGTTTAATTTTAACACAACGAGTAAATATTGGATAATTCAACTCATATGTATCAGAGCATGCTGGGCAAATGGTTATTCAACGTATGTAGAAGGCATGCTTTGCAAAAATGTCCAATCCAATCCAAAAATAGTCTACTTCCAATGCTCTTTGTGCTATTCTGTTTCATCTCGGAACGAAAAGTTCGATATTGGATGTTTTATAATATTCTATATTTGTAACCATATTTTTCAATTATTTAATGACGTTCATGATATTTGATTAACTTGATTTATTGGGGAGACTATGTCTAAGAAATTAATATAAAATAAATCAATACTTTTTTAGCAATAACGTTTGTATTAAAAATGACCTTTCGAAATGTTTCAAATTCTGTTGATATCTTTCAAAACGCTTCTCAAGCTTTTTCCAGAGCTTCTTCTATTTGCCACCAGAGTCTGCACCCCTAAATGGCATTCGAGCAGTTTGGCGAATTCAAACTGAATTTAATGCTTTATTATCAAAACTACTCACAAAAAAAGTTTAGCTTCACCCTTCAGCAAGGCATAGTTTTGAGTAACAAGCTGTTTAATTTGGTTATATCAATGGCGAGGATATTTTCGAAATTGGCCGACAAGCGGGTGAAAATAGAAGCATCGGCCCTCGCTCGTGATGCTTGAAATACCTCACTAGCAAAACATAGATGGCGCTAGCAAGCCATATACGGATTGGCTAGCCCTTTGTTATTTTTCAAAGTAAGAATTCGATCGTTTTAAATTTGGAGCATTTGCAACGGATTTGCTAAACTGTGAAAACAAATAAAAACTTTTTTTGTTCAGTATTATAACAACAAACTGTAGTTTATAACTGAAAGTACAAACTATGCGTAAAACTTTGGCAGCGTTGACTGTAACGTACGAGTCTATTCGGAACGATACAATATGACAATCTTTTGCTTTTATTCAAATTTAGTTAACCATGAAACGATAGATTTACTCTGGAGTCGGAATGAATCGGACTGGAGTTCGGAATGAAGACCTTCACTTTTTATATCTTAACAAAAAACTAATCAGATTTTTTTATAGCTAGTCTTATAAAATAAATAAATATTCAATTCAATGTGATATTTCAACGTTCTCGGGACTTTGACCCAACTTCAATTAATATCACTCATGAAAAGACTTCATCAGTTAATTCCTGGATAACAATAGGTTTCATCCTTAACCGTCTAATATAAGCGAAAACTATTTTGAACGCTTATGATGTGTAGCAGTTTTCTGTAGAATTGTTCCACAAAAGCTACCGTCACAACATTTGTTTGCCTGGCGTTCGGTTCGGTTCGGCTGTATCATATTTGCGAGCCAAAAACTCCCTACTCGTCCGGTGCCCTTTCCCTCGCACACATACGCACTCACAAACTTCCTCCCGAATGCATCACCGGAATCGGATGTGCAAACAGAGCTCCAAAAATTTAATCAAATAAATGAATATATCCCAGATATCCTTTCTAGCTAATGCGCGCGCCCCCTTCCCGGCACGCTACCTTCGCTGCCGCTTTAGCTAATAATCTGCCAACGTCAATCGACCCAAAGGGCGTAAGAAAAAGCCGGAAAAGCGCACACACACACACACACACACACACACACACACACACGGCCACACGGACACAAAATGAACAAGAACGGTGCTTTCTCCGGAACAGCGTCGGACGGTGGGAACCGGAGTACTTCGGCAAATAGAAAGATAAATATCAATGCGATATTCTTATGTTTCTGCATCCGGCAGATCACGTCCACCCTGCCGCCGGACACATCGGAGCGGAGCGCATTAATTATCGCTAGTGGTCCGCCAGTGGTCCGGCCAAGTCCGAGCTGGCAGGAAGCAATTCAATTTGGACCGATCGCCGGCGACCTTCGGTGGCGCGTCCAATTTCCCAATTATTATTGACGTCACCGTCACGCCGGCCCCGCGGGTGAGACGCTTTCTCGGCGCTCATACATCATCATTCGTCATGTGGCGTGGGGAGGGAGAGGCCAACTACGTGGCTCCAATCGGACGGACAGGGCTGGGCGAAATTCGGCCAAAACTCCCTTCGCCATTAGAGGGAGGCAAACGCCCCTAATCCTTGCCCGGCGACCGGACGCCAGCAGCGGTGGGCCATTTTAATTTGATATTTTAAAAGCTTCTCCGACGGGATCCGTCACTCGCCTGATTGATCCGTGATGGACGGACACGGCTGGTGTGGACAACCGAGGCTGCACCCATATTCGGAGCGGCGGTGGAAGTAATTCGATAGCGCTCTCGCCTTTCTTTCGCCCCTTTTTGCTCGATTCGCACTGTCCAGCGGGGGCAAGTTCGGCTGCAATTGGCTAGATTGGCACGAACGGGGTCGCAAGGCGCCTTCGGCCATCTATTATGTTGCGCCGTGGCGTCTTTGTTTTAGCGTCTTTGCTAGGGTGCGTCTTGGCGGTCGAATTTCATTGGATGATCGATCAGCCGCCAATTGGAAGGCCACGGACCCGTTGACGAAATCCATGCCGAAAAGGGTGAAAAAAACTATTCAATCTCTTTTAAATAAGGATTTTTGTTGTTGATCATATTTCGTACACAATTTTCCCATTGTAAATTTCAATTCAAGAAAGCTTTCTACAAAATATATAACAATTCACAAACCAATTTTATCACCAACTCAGCCATATTTCGATCTTACCATTTTTTACTTTTTCCAATGTCTGCCAAGATTGTATCCTAGCAATCGGTGAGTCGAACAAAGCAACAAACTGAAATATTGAATATTAATTATGAGTTTTTTACTTTAATCAATATTGCTTTGCTTCCAAATTCCTCATGGAATATGATTAAAGAGGAATGACCAAAATATGAAACAAATTTCTGAACAGTTTTGTTTTATTTCCAGATTGTTTAAGCATTATTTGATGAGTATTTTTTCATAGAATTCTATGGAGCAAATGTTAAAAGTACATCAAAGTATTAGTACGCTGTAAGACCTCTGCACATAATACAAAAGTTTAGCTGTTGAACGAATCAAAAACATCTCAAATCATGTCTAATAAATGTCTATCAAGAACCATAATGCAGTCATGTTTTGTCCTTACATATGTCAGACACGTCTAATCCTCACGAAACTCTCCTTTTGTGATGCGATGCTCCCAGACAGAACTCTATAGCATTCGATGCTTTTCAAAATAAATTTACAAGGATGTCTTTCGTAAGAAACATAAGTACCTGTAAAGTTCTTTTCAGTTCGTCCTTTTGATCATGCGCGACGCTGGCTCTGTTCTGATCGCTAGTGTCCATAATAGCTCCGCTTCAATAGCTAGTCAACTCCTTCAATTCTTACCGTATCATAGCGCTCACAATAGCCAAACAATCCACGTCACTTGTATCCCTTACAACACCGACAATAAAAAAGCATAAAAAGATAGAGAGAGAAAGAGACGATCGAACCATTCCATAATTAATACCATCCGCATTAATCAAAACATACGCACGGTGGCGATGATATCAACCGCCGCCGGCCGGTAGCAGGTCGCGAACGCATGTGTGACCCTCGGGTGTCCCGGGTCCATAAAAGAAAAACAAACTGACCGTGGCACGGTGGCACGCAATTAATCAAACGCGGGCGCTGAGCGGTGTGTGTATGTGTATGGGTATTTTTGTTTCGTTTTCCCTTTTCTTCGAAAAGGACACGGACATCATTTAGGAAGACAACGGAATCAATCAATCGGCTCGTTGCTTTGCTCCGCGCCTCTCCATCCCAGCCACGGGCCTCAGTCAGGAGCGTGAGAGATCCATCGGTTTTACAGCATCGTGCCGAGAATGCAGTGGCGTATTTCACACCTAGCGCACACGGAACACGGACTGGACGGTGGAATTTGTTTCATATAAACTTAATATCTCGCTCCTGAATGGAAGCGTCTTTAATGTCTTACTCGACGGCGTAACTTGGTGGCATTGTGGTTTATTGAATGCGACTGCGAACCCATACCGTGGCCGGAGAGGTGTAAAGTGACTTTTTATAGCCATATCGAGCGCCTCACATGATCGGTGTGTGGATGATCTTTAATGCTGCTCGAACGCGGGATTAGATGCAACGCAACGCGTCCTGAGAGAATGCACTTTGCTGTACGCCTCGGCAACCGGTAGCTAAGTGGTAATTTTCAACAAATTACCCATGCGCGCATGCACGCTTAGGGCAGATTTTAGCACAAGTGCGCAATCGCGCGCACATTAGCGAATTATTTCTCACACGAGTGTGAAAAAAAACGAAGCCCAAGGTGCACACCCCGACAAAGGGTGTGTCTGAGCGCCAAGCACGAAACCAAGAAAAAAAAACCGTCACCCGGTTCGACACGTGACCGGAAGGAGGGAAGTCCCTGCACACTAATTGCTGGGTTGGATGCTCCTATGGTCGCACGGATGCGCGATATCGTGAAGGTCTCCGCGGACGCGCCCGGAGTGTCATTTTAGCAGTAGGAGACACAAAACAAAACCGCCCGTTTTACATCACCGGTTGATCCCTCCAGCCGCAGGGCATAATTGATGATACCGTGCGTGGCACGTGAGTGCGACTTGTTGCCGTGCGGTGGTGTACGATATACGGAATGCATCCCGTGCAGCGACCGAACGTACGCACGTAATTGCGATATAATGGGACAAGACGCAGCTACTATCTTGTGCTTGTGTCAAAGCGCATTCATGATCGATGCGTGGAATGTGCCCGGGTGAATCATGTTTTAATGGGCCCAAAGAAGAGAACGTCGTCCATATGGTGATAAAAATGTAGATTATGTGTACTTTTTCTTATGAATCATTACATTTTTGATCCTATCTTTAACCATCTTGATCTGTTTTCATTCAGATAAGCGTTTTAAAAATAGAGGGATAGTGACGAATGTGTTTAGTTTGAAACGAGAACATTCGGATATTAGAACTGAGCCCTCATTTCAACAGTTATTCATTCTCATTTTGTAGTAATGAAGACTATAACTCAAATGTCTTCAGCTCCTAAATGTCTCTTTTCATCAGTATAAATATGCCTCGTGCATTTTCGGTATTTAGTTACTCATGTGTACATGATCTACCCAAGGTATCAGAGAGTATCAGAGATGAAAATTGTATGCGATTTTTGTGCCATATCATAAGAATGTGGAAATTTACTGTGGAGGGGTACGTTTTGATCATGTACACATGTACACATTGTTTTAGTAATTTAAATTCTTACTTCTTCATGAAAAACATGATGTAACATTGTTCCATTCTTCATAACTTTTCGTCGTTCCATACCAACTGTCCCTCATCCAACTTACTTCACTAGCCGATAACTGATCGCTCGCACACTTCGTTGCTTCGTTGACCCTGAAGACCTCCATCAATTGATGATTAATCAGTTTTGTGTTAAAAAACAACTATCCCACCCTCGCCCTCGCCGAACTAGTTGTCTGCCGGTACCCGGCACCGGAAACGGGCACTCATTTGCGACACGCGACTTCGACGGACCCACCAACCGTTTGACCCTAATTTGGGTCCGCACCCGTTCGGGAGCGGACGAAGCAAACCGTGGAAACGACACAAAATTACTGCAACATATGCATAATTAATCATGGCCACGGAAACACGAAAGACATGAGAGCGCGAGGATGGGACAATGACACCCTTTGTGGTCACGTGTGGCGCGCTCGCGCACACTTCCACCTGGGAAATGCGAATTCGCCCGTCTGCTTGCAGTGGAAGAGGCTTGTTTTCTTTCTTGCGACCGAAAGAGAGCCTCATTACGCATCGTTAGGTGGCCTATTAGGTATGTAAAACATGCTCTATTTACCCTTATTAGATGGACTTTTTGGGAACAGTTTGGAATGTGGGTTTACCAGGTTCGCAAAACGATCTTCTCTGAGTGATTCACTACCAAGACGCGTTGAACGAGCTGGGTGGTCCCGAGTCAGAAGACGGAGGAACTGCTTTGAACTGAGCGATCGCCTTCAGTGTTTTCATTCAAACATCCTCCACAAGGCTCAACACGCTCGCCACCGTTCGTCCGTTCCTCCAATTTGTCTGCCTGTGCCGACTTTTATATCCGTTTTAGCACAAACATTCTAACGACCGTGATCGGACCGCACGATCAATGGCGATGGTACCGGCGGGACGGTATCCTTACGCGTCGAGCGGCACGCAGATATGCCGCATCATTGCCCCTGGACGGGGTGGACCACCCGAACCGCGATCGCACCATCCTGCAACACCTGCAACAACCGAGCTAGGTTTTGTGTTTCGAGTTTCGTTTCTTTTTTTCTGTTCAGGTGGCTATCCCCTCGGAACCGGAATCGGGTCCATCGGGTGAGAGATTTCGGTGTGTTCGGTGCAGCGTCATAAAAGGCACACAGGAAACACTCGAAGGGGAGCGAACCAACGCACAAGAAAGGACACCGTGGCAACATCAAACAAGCGGGCGAAGAACAACAAACGTACGGGTACGGGTTTCGGGACACTTTAAATGCCCCCCCTCTGGAAAACGCGCGCACCTACCAGCTAACGATCGCGCACAAATTTCGGATCGCTGCTTTATGGTTTCACCTGCTTTAAATGGCCGTCCAAACATACGGCTCCGAAGAGCTGGCGGGCGGACACTTTCCACTTTCCAAAGACGACGAATGCCGACACGGCGGACCGCCGGCCGGAAGGACCGCCGAGATGGTGTTTGTTTGGGCGTCGTACGTTCGGTGGGTTTTTTCTTCTCTCTGCTGGATCTTCACATGCATACTTTCTTCCTTTGGCCCGCGGCACAATTGGATTTGGTAGAGTAAACACTAACTAGCCAGGTATGCGGTGAGGCGATAATTTTTTCCCGTCAAAATGGAAAGAACAAAACGACACCAACACCGGTCGTTAGGAACCGTTTAGAAGTCGCATCAGCACGCACGCACGCGGAGATGCAGTTTTCTGGTGGACCGTTTTTCTAGTTTGTTTATGCAGATGATAGTGATAGTGCGGGTATAGGGCGTGCTTTACAGTGAAATAGCATCGTAAACGGTGAGGACTTTAATGAAGCCCATTCTACACGTGCTTCCTGTGTGAACAGAACACTTATTGAATAAACTTCCGAATAGAATATTGATGGATTGTAGGAAACCTGAAAAAAGTCATAAAGGATCGCCTTAAAATTGGCTTGATAGCTATTTCTACAGTTTCCAGAGATGTTGTAGCTTTGTGGAGTATTCTTCATGGTGTTTTCGAATTCTCGGATCGGATCCTTTGGAGTTGAATTCTTCAAATTTGGATGGGAGAGACAAACCTATGTTATGTCCACTTCCATCTCCATCCCCTTATGATTCCAAATGGACTTTTATGTAAAAGTACAAAAAGGTAGTTTAAATTTGACGGATACACTGGAAGAATTTTGTCAACTTTACTTTAAGTGACTCAATGATTGCCTTGGAGTAACGTATAGATTGTCATTTTTGAGTCATTTTTCTGAATGAGTCGATCAAAAAAGTTAGCTTTTACACATATCACAATGCAACAGGACACCAATCTTAGAACTCTTCGGCTATTTAGGTCTATTAGCAGCGTCATTATTGAAAACTCTCCTCACTCTAAACAACGTCCATGAACCGTGCAACCCATCTACTTACCACGCCTCTGCCAATTGTGAAGTTATTAAAGATTTAATTCAATTTGCCTCTCACGTGTCGTCCGACGATCGCCCTCAACGTGCATCGGAAAACACGAAATCAAACTCAAAACAAGGAAATCATTTCCCATGCAAACCCATGCGAACACCGGCGGTTGGCGTTGTTTTTCCTGTGCACTTGCCGCACGCGGGATGTGCGGCAAAAAAAAGTGTGCCACGCGTAAGAACACGTGGCCGAACAATCACAACAATGCGCGAGTGGCGGCTGCAAGGGTGAACGAGATTTTAAAGCTCACCTAGTGGCCGGAAAACAGTGATAGCCTGTGATATGGATTAGAGCGGGGCTTAAATCACGAGACGGCGTTAGTCACTTGGGCGTTTTTCTGATGATGTTTTGTTGTTGTAAGGACCGTTGTTTGCTTACGGCGATTGTACACGAAATTAATAAACTTCAGCAACCATTCGTGTGTGACGAACGTTCATAAAAAGGGTCCGGAATGGGAAAGCGATCTATTCCCTTTCGTTGGTACATTATCACCGCATGATAATGTTGGCGTTGTTATCTCAATCCTTCATCTGATTGTAACAAGCATCGGTTCTCTCCTTCGCAGTCGCAGTCTGGACGTCTAACCTTGACATTTCGGTGCTCATCCGCCACCACATTACTCAACACCCGGTCAGGCAAATATGTGTTTGACACCAAAATATTTGCTACAAACTCCGCCTCGCCCCAGTCCCTCTCTGTAATTACCGCTTGTCGCTGCCGGTGGAAGCCTAGGTCTAGCTCGCACAGCTTCAAGGAAAGGTGATCTTCCACCTTTTCCAGCCCAGCCTCAGCCGCGCTGCGGGGTTGCGCTCGTTTGCTCGACAAACGTACATATATTTGCTCAATCACTTACAAGCACAGGTACTTCTGTGCTTATTTGCGAATGTTATTAGAATTAAATCATGGTAGTAATTGGGTAGACTCACCCCGTTCCTTCGCCACCGCCGGCCGGCCATCGATTACAGTAGACGGATCCGCTTTTGTCCACAGGTGAGCTCATGGTGTGTGTGTGTGTGTGTGTGTGTGTGTGTGTGTGTGTGTGTGTGTGTGTGTGTGTGTGTGTGTGTGTGTGTGTGTGTGTGGCTCGTTGCTATTTTTCAATTGAGAAAATAGTAAACTCGATAGCGAAATAGGCTCCATCGGAAGAATCCTCCCAAGAATGAAGCTTGCGTGATAAATCCCGACTCTTATCATCGTGTATCGTGATAATTACGGCGTAATTCCCTTGCGTGTCCGCAACCGGGGCACTTGAATCGCTACATTCGCATAACGACCCTCGCCGCTATTTCGTGTACAAACCATGGGAAGAATGTTCTGAAGCATTTCCCTTCGGGTTGCGTGTGTTGCGCGGCTCGTGCGCAAAACGAACCTGTTACCGCAAGGCGGTGGAATCGTCTCAATTAGGGTAGATAGTGTCCGAATTGTCGTGAATTATTATTGCGTGGGAAACATGTGCGACTACGGAACAGGTTGAAACAGTTGCCAGCTGAAGGGTTTCGGATGGAAAATGCGTGTTTATTCATGTCCGTCACAGGCACTGAGAGCAAATTGAAAATCAATGCTTAAAACATGATCACATGTTTATTGAAATGCAATAAACATAGACCTCTTTCATATGAGTAAATGTGAGTTAGAAAACTAAAAGCACTTGGTTTAATGAAGATTTTGTGTACATAGTTTTTGGATACGAAAAGCCATTAAGAACCTGCTAGGAACTCTTATTTACCCAAGTTCGTGTTAAAACAAACTCGACGACGACGAGAATGCTTTACGAACCACAGATCCTTAGTCATTTGAATCAAACTTATCAATCGTTAGTGCAACGAATGAAACAAAGGAAAGAAGAATTGAAAACTTTTACATCAATTTCATAAGATCATGCATTGCCTATGATCACCTAGAAGGACATTTTTTCGAAATTCTGAGCACATTCTTCAGCATCTTAACATGCTGACTGCGCAAGCATAAACATTCCATGGTTGCTGCGTGTAAGTTTGACTTCACGTTAACCCCTGCATCAACTTCACCTCATTGTTCCATAAGTAATAACAACCATGTCGGTAAGAATGCCAGGAAATAAAACTTGCCAATTTCACACCAGCAAACAGTTCCTCCCGCGGTGCGTTATTTGCCTTCCAAAGGCCTAGAAGCCCTGGCCAGCGAGCCTCCCTACCCACCGAATCACCATGTGGCCACCGTGATCCTAGCTGAATAGGAGAGAACGATTTGTTTCCCATCCTTAACCATTTGCTCCGCTGCTTGCACAATGCGCCCTACCCTTAAACGTTTATTAATATCATGTACTCAGGGACGACGGCGACGACGACCCCTCTCGGATTCTTTCTCGCCGAACTACACGCGCCCTCACCCTCACCAACTTTTCCGGACTGTTCAACCAGCCGGCTTCCCGCATGTTTTTCCACGAATCGTCAAGAAAAAGGGGGAAAACTCATCCCTCCGGGGGGAAACTGCCGAATACCAGCCGATATGCCACGGTCCCGTTTATTAGCATTCAGCAGTCGGATGCTTGCGGCCGGTTTCCTGATTTATCGCTCCGGGCCGACAAGGAACGGGTGGCCACCGAGCGCCCGTGCCGTTGCGATTGGAAGAAATTGAAGATTATCACGTTTTTCGGCTGGCAATCACGGCACCCGTGCCACAGGGAAAACGTGGAAAAGCTTGTGGAGGAGTAGCGGCAGGACCGGTCGTGGATCCTTCGAACGGGTGGATTAAATTAAGTATTACTGTTGTTCGTTCGAGCTGTTGCATGGGGAAGTCTGGTGGCCCGCGGATGATCCCTTTGAAGTGTTCGCTGCAGGCAGTCATGAGGGTGGTATTTGTCGAGATTATTGAGAAAACTTGTGAAACAAGTGCCGGCCGGATGATAAGATACAGAGATAAGGACAGCGGAAGGATTCTTTCAACACAACACTAGGAATTCATAAAACTGGGCAAGATGTTGTTCTTTATTAGAAGACTTTTCAAGGCGTTCTAGGCGATGGAAAGACTTAAGTAACTTCATGTCTATCGTTTTTAGAAAATAAAACAGCCAACACTAGACGATCCTAAGCAGCGTTGCCTTTTTGCCTTACTGCTTCTTGTACTAAAAGTATTTCAATCTTTTTATCGAGTTCGAGTATATCGAGTTCTTCCAGGTCACAATATGATAGATCAGCTTGAAGATGCTATTGGTGATGAAGCGACATCTCCGTCACTGTAAAGCAATCAGTCGAACGTTAACGAAAACACGTTTTTCTGTTAGTAAACTGCAAACGACACTCCGCAACGCCACCCGTTGAACAGCTTGCTTTCATTTCCAGTAACGGAACAATTTCCGACCTGGGACAAGCGTCAAAGCGACCACACATGACCCGCACCGACGGCCGCTTATGCGCTTCCTGTGCGGACAACATCGAGACATCCATTTAGAGATATTTAAGGTCACCTCAATTCGGCGTAACAATCGGTTCCATTGATCGGTGAACAGCGCGTCGCCCAGACGTACGCTCGAGCATAGCGCACATCATGAGCGCATTGTTCGTTTCGCTTTCGAGCAACCCTTCTCGGACGCTTCCGATGCCATCGGGGTCACAACGACGGCCGTACGCGAGTCGCTGACCGTTTCGCTCGCGGCGCTCGCGGAAGAAAATTGCAAAACCAACATAAATTAATCCCGCGACTTAACGCCGATCGCTTACCTGCGTATGCGACGGTGAACGCAGCGGATGAATGAATGCCATTGACCGGGTCGGACGCGGAGAGGTTGCAGCGTCATCGTCGCAACAGTAGCAGGGAAGAAATTCCCAAGCGAACGGATCGCGCGATCGCGGTGATCGTGCCGAGCGGATCGTTTTAAGCGCCTCCAGGATCTTCTTGGGTGGTCCGTGGCTAGAACGTTCGCGTCTCTCTCGAATCTCTTTTAAATCTCAATCGGACGCATTGTTTTTTTTTTGTTTTCTCGTAGCTGAACAACGGGACAGTGAAAGATCAGAACAAGGGGAACCACTTGTTCTGCATTTCACTCAGGTGTCTCTCTTTATCTTGATGAGTCATTTGTCCGAGTGTCCTCTCGAGTATCCATCATCATCGCGCAAGCTCGGCCGCAAGCGATCAAGATCTTCAATTTCAATCGATGCCGCCATCGGACGCCCTAAAACGCACCGGCCGATGCTACTTACCCACGGGGCTAGAAACGCCGTGTCGTTCGGATGCTGTGTCTTTTATCTCACGTACGCTTTAATGGCTCTCGACAACAACAACTAACGCCACACTAACGCTGCCCTTCCCAACACGGACCGAAAACAAAAAGGCAATAAAACGTTCTAGCCACATCGCGTGGTGCGTTGTTTTTTTCTCTCTTTTATTTCGCTTCGAATAAATTCACACCCATCCCTGGCGGTGGAAAGGGTGGACTCAGGTGCCCGGAGAACAGGGGAGCGCTCCATCGTCGGAGGTCCGCGAGGTACCTTTGCGGATTGCAATCAATGGCCAGCGTCCGACGCCGCGAGAGCACCAAGACGACGCACCCAAGCGGGCGGAAATATTCCTTTTTAACAATCACATGTTAATTAAATTTGATAAACCCGTACACGCACTGACTGTAATGTCCATCGAGGGTGAAAACGAAAGCCCGCGGTGCCCCCGGGGCCGGCCGGTTGATGAGTAGGTCACGGAAGAAGATGGGATGGGACTTTATGCTCACTCGCGTACGGCTCTCGTGCGTCTGATGTGAGTGAGAAGGATCGGGTTTTGTCGGCGAACAGAGAGCAAAAAAAACATCCACCGCACCAAAAGGAACCAGGCCAACGTGCCATTGTCCTGCCTTCAATTTCATGGACCGTTCCGTCGGCTATAATGCCCGCTAAGTGGCATTTCGAAACCATTACCGGACTTAACTTTGGCCTGAAAACGACCATCTTCCCGGTGGCGATCGGGGCGGCATGTACGATCGAGCGTGTTAGATTATGAAACAAACCAGCCCGAGATTGGTCTAGCAAGTGGACAATGAAGCGAGATGAATAATAAAAAAACAAACTCCCTAGCAAAGAAAACGTACGGAAGAGATTAATGCTACCTCCCAGCGGAAGCAAAGGAAGCATCTCAAGCAGCAGCACTAAACGGCTGAAGGAGAAGAAAAGAAACATAACTCAACCGCACTTTCCAGCCCATTGAGTCAACGGCCGCGGCCAGCTTGTTATCCTTTTGCGGAAGGATCCCACCGCTACCGGGGACAAAAGGGAACGGCCTAGGTCGATTGTGAGTGAACTGACAACCAACTGGCGAGATCCTTGTGGTTTTCCTCACGCGGACGGTAAGAAAACCAATCGCTTCTAAGCCGTCCGTCGTTCCGTTGGATGCTGAACGGCAAAGCGGAACAGAAACGAGTCTCAAACAACAAAATGCTACTTTATTATTCATTATTCACAAGCAAGGGTACGCGCAGGATCCGATGGTAGGCTCGCGTACCACCGCACGCTCTACAGGTGTCTTCGATGGATCGGGCGAAACTTCGGGTGAAGAAAGAATGGGTAAAAAACTTCCGCCCGGAACTTTGCTCCGAGGCTTGCCCGATTGGATTGTCTATTGTTCTACTTTACTATGCATGACCAAAATCGTCGCTATTATATCCGGCGTACACGCAGTGGGCCAGGCTTGCGGTTCCGCCTTCACGTTCGACTTATGTTGAATAGATCCTTGAGTACCTGAAGTGTGTCAATATCATTATCGTTTATAATCCTTTGAATGGGTCCACTAATATGCTGTAGGAAGGTTCATCTAATAATCTTATGCACACATATTCGTCGTTCGAAATGAAGGATATATGCTCTAGTTTGAAGCTTTGCAAGGATATTTGATGCAATACATACACATTAAAAGAGTTATTATGAATTCTTTCTTTCATTCTCTTGTACTAAGAATGCAGGACATACATAAACATGTTAAGTAAATTTAGGAAAAAAATATTTGTTTTGTAAAAAATGTTTATTTTAATTTTGTTTATTAAAGCGGGATATTCAAAAGACAAAAAAAAGAAATGCTCCTTCGCACATAAGTGCACAGCTTACCATATCGCACCTAAACTGTCCCACGTCGTCTCCCGCGTGTCCGGTTTTCATTTGTTTACCTGTGCGCCGGCGAAAACTCGCACGAACCCAGCAGGCGTAGGCTTCTATAAATAAAATCATCTCCATCGCGGCAATCCTAAGTACCGCCGGGCGTATGATGTCACTCGTCCGCGTTGAGCCCGCGCTGGTTTTTGATACCACCACCGGGTGCTTGGGTGGTCCGCACAAGATATCACCACGGTCGAATGCAATCGGCGTTTGAGCACGTCCCGGCTACGCGGGTGAGAAACTGGTCACTTCAGACTGCACGCTCCAAAGTAAGAGGGCCAAGCGTCAGGTTGGGTTAGGTTGGGTAAGCCGACTGCAAGAAGAAGAACCAAACGCTGGCAGTTTTGTTTTTTTTTAGCGTCTGAGCACTGAAGGTGATAAATGAGCCATTTATTGGAATCAATATTTGTCCGGGGTAAGAATTTTTAAACGCTGTTCTTGTTATGCATGTTGAATCGTAATTCAATCCAGTTCTACCTTTATCATTTCCTAAGAAAACTCAAATTTATCTGAGTTTTATCTCACCTTTCGACCTGTTAAGTTATAGACTTATTGTCTATATAAAGATTCCAGTAGACCACATACAGTGTTGGTCATAACATACGCAACTCATGTGTTGATGAGAAATAGACTTCGTTTACAATTACGAGAGGGTTCTCGACCGCGCGACGTCACCTTACTTAGCTTCAACATATAGTTAACTAACAATTCGCTCAAGAACATAACATAATTGAAGAGTAAATGAACCGAGTAAAACATGCAACCCGTACAACAAATTACTAGCAATAGGTAGTGGTGTTATGGACAATGAAGAATTGTGTGTATAACAGAGCGTATGACAGTTCTACAATAACATATCCAATTATAGGAAGGACATTTCGACCTTCACACAGAACCAAACCAAAAACTGCCCCGTCATTGTTGGCGTGCGTTGCGATCATCCCGATTCCGAGCTGCAGCACATCACATGGCTCCGCTCACGTCCGAATCGTGCGCCGTGTGCACATCGCAATGACTCGCAATGACAAATCAGTTTTATTCGTTCCATTCTATCACTCGTCCCTTCTTTGTCGCGTTGCGCCCTATGCATGGCCGCGCTATAATTGGGACACGCGTATGGACACGGGCAACGATCTGACGGGGGTCGATTTTTCCGATCCAGTCCGAAACCCATTGTCCGCTGTCCATCCAAGATTGTCAAATGTAAACAACTGGTCCTGTAGGGAGGGAGTTACGTCGCATTACGGTCGCAAGGGCGTAATTGAATTGCACCTTTTGTTCGGTGTGGCATACTGGACGTCGGGCAGCAAGGATCCGGACAGCTGCCAGCCTTGTCAAAACGGACAGCGAGTCGGTTTCGTGTGACTTTTGACGCCGTATCGATCGCCGGGGCTGATCGATGAAAACAAGCATTTCATTACAGAACCAACCACAACAACGATGACGACGACGACAACGGCGGCTCCTTGCTGGACACCTCCACCAACCGCCCTTGAACTGCGGAAGCCGTTGATTCGGATTATCTTGCCCGGCCCAGCGTCCCCGGGGCGTGTTTCGCGGGTGCTTCGAGTGAAACGAGACAATATTTAGACAAACAATTTTTATTCTTCCCTCCCCGAGTCGAGTCGCCACCACCACCACCGCGCGCGGGCATGTTTGCCCGATAAGCTTTAACAATGTTTATTTCTTAATTATTAGCTGTGATTTTTCGGAGGTGAGATGGTTTCTCGATGCGAGATGCTCGATGGGATTTATGTACATTTTCACTTACCTCTTACCCAGCCGTTGCCGCCGCCGCCGCCGCCGTCGTCGGTTGTTTGCACGGCGAGCTGCTGCGGTTTTTCGGTGCGGAGGGCACTTTAAGGCCTCAAAGTCTGGTGGGGTTTTCGGGGAGTGTGAGGCCACTTTTTTCACCTCATCTCCATTTCTCGGGAGGCGGGCCGGTTTTACCGTGCCCGGCGTGTCGTTGGGGGATGGAGGGCGAGTTGTTGGACAAGACGTCGGATGCTATGTGATTATTGTAATGATACGATGATTTTTTGTGAAAACAAACATTTGCCGGAATGCCGGGAATGGAGAGAACAAACAACTGGCCAGGCTCATTTTCGGACCCCGGACGGCGGGTTCTGATCCGTTCGCAGCCGGTGGCATCATCGAAACTGGCTTGAACTGCTATGTGCGGCCAACACAGCTAATACCACTTTCGGACTGCGGAGTACATTACTTAATGATGCGAGCGGTAGGAAGCGTTTAAAAAATCGTAACGCATTGAATCCTTTTCGCAAACATGTTTTATAGTGCGCCGGTAGTTTACTCCAATCTAAACGTGTTAGTAGGTGTTTGTTCTCGCGCTATATTCTTCATCATCCGGATAAACAACTCCTAGAAAGGGGTTGATAAATTTGACGAAATTCCTACCGCAAACATTTACCTTCCATCGATGAGCCTACTTCCGCGAACCAGTCTAGTCTAGCAGCACATCGACGACAACTAGTCCCGAAATAGTATCACCCGATACGCGTTGCCGTCGGCAAACGGCTACGCACGTCTACCGAACCAGCCCCTGATAATGGTGGCCCGCGCGTGGAGCACGCATGTCGCGTGCCGCAAGAAGTCCGGGCGCTGCGATCAAAACGAAAAGAAAACAACGACCCAAAATAGGCGAACGTCACGCGCTACCAGCGACGATAGAGAACTCGGTCAGTTATCGATCGGCAATTGGCCAATCTTTAAACGCCCTTTTGCTTGATAAAAAAAAGCGTTTGAAAACAACGCGACGAACACGAGGAAAACAACTACCAAAAGCTACCAATTTTATGTTTCGCTCGGTAGCTAATTGGATGTCAGTGGCAACAGGCGACGGGAGAAAGAAACATCAATCCAACAAGCCGACGGTACGCCACACCGACACCGCGATTGATTTGATAAAACTTCCATTATCACTTTACCGGCCCAATCAAAGGCAACCGCCACGGGAGATAAACAATGGGTTGAAATCAAAGAAAAGTTTGGCACATTTTAAAGCCATTATCGCATTTTGTTATGTTTATAGCCATCGATAAGATAGCGGTAATAAGCCAATTGGTTTTAAACGTGATTTTGATTGGGATTGGAGCTCTTTGGATTTTTTTTCTAAAAGAAAGAGCCCACTCCAATCACACTGGCGCTGTTGTTTCAAACTTTTCTTCTGACGCATTAGCGCCATCCAAGATGGCCTTCGTTTGGCACGTCTTATCAAGAAGGCACAGATCGGTCATCCATGTTTGCTTTGATTAACCTCACGGCACGCCGCAAGCCAGTTCACTGGAGCTTGCACATTTAATCCATCACTTGTGGCAAACTTGTGACTGATACGCTCCACAAATCGAGCGACGAGGAGAAACATTCTTCTCCGGTTTCTTCGCGTGAGAAAGATATCATGCAATCATCCCGCCTCTCTGACTCAGCACAACCGGCACACAAAATGGCCGGCCGTCCGGGGAGAGGCCGAGCCAGTCGATCCGGAAACATCCCGAAGGACCCGTCCCGTCGTCACACGCGCCTTGACACGTCGGCCACCGGGTGGCGCGTTCGTACAGCGTGCAGCGTGCACGGCACGGACTGATGACTAAGCCTCGCCACATCTTAAGCCTCATCCGCACCGAGCGACCGACGAACAAGACACATTTCTTGCCAACCTCGGCAGCTTTCGGTCGATGAACAAAGAAGCTTCCAGGCACCCCATGCAGGAGAGACTGTGTCCCGGGATGAGATTGCAGCGGCAGCAGCAGCAGCAGCTGTGCCGGGTGCCCGTGGGAGATGGGGTCGGAACGAACGACATCTTAGCGTACTTTCCTTCCGCACCGAGGCACGTATTATCGCTATATGATACTTTCGGTAAACAACAGCAACGGCAGAAGACAATCTGCGTCATGGCGTCTTGGCACACACAAACACACACACGCTCCTTCTCTCATTCCACACGGCACAAAGAACAAATTGGGCTTTGCTTTGGCTTTCTTCGAACACACGCACACTTTCACACACACACATACGCACACTTATTGGGCCATAAAACCGAAACCCCAAGTTCCGGGACGCGCGGAAAAACGTCTTCTCTGCAACTTTCCGATTCCGGCGTCCGTTTCTTATCAGCCTCACCACGCATCGGCCTCGGAGAAGGGATAAGGGCAGCGGAGATCTTCCCAACGTTCACGTCGACTGCCGGGACGCACACGCACCATAAAATGGCCACCGCACTGGGTTCACACTCCCGCCGGCCCGCGGTGGAGAAGCAACAACAACAACAGCAACAACAAAAAAGACCGACGAACGATGATGACCTTATCCTTATTCAAATGTGTTCCTCCCCGTGGGCCCCCGCCTTCGCCCCTGCCGCGGCCATTGTGAGCAAATAAGTTCGGTTCGTTCCGTTCCGTTCCGTTCGGCTAGCCCAAATAGCCCACGGATGCCTGACTTTAAATCGAGAACCCGGTCCCGGTCCCCTCGAGGAGCCCAGGTAATGACGCTCCGATGTCGCTGTTTAGTATTTACCGAGCGCGCAGAGCGTTCTCTTTCTCGCACCCTGTCGGTGTGCGTGTGTGTGTGCTCTTGTGTGTGCACAGTGATAAGGGTGCGCTGATAGAACAAGAACACGGCCGCCCGGGTCGTAGATAGCGGCTGTCGGCGGGACTGGTCCATGCCGGGCTCGTCACTGACATTGTCATCGTTTCCGCCGGGTTCCGCCGTGTTCCACCGTGCGCCCCGGGATCTGGTGGATGGAATAATTTAACGCGCGATGAATAATGCTTCGTTTTTCTCGCCGTCCCGGTTCTCGGTGTTCCCGGAATCGGATGATAAGAAAAGTCCAATTGCGACGGGATGCTCGAATGTTCGTCGGAGATTGGATGAGCAATTTGCTTGTGGAGCGTGTGTAACATGGAAGATGGAAATGGCAGCTGCCGGAGATTGTTCCCGTTCCTGTTGAATCGTGAAATGGTACAGCTTGCACTTGAGGGACATTGGTAGAAGAAGAGTTTTTGAAACAAAAGTTATACTTTTTCGAAACATGAATGCGTATTTTGTTGTTTTCTTATGCTCTTGGTAGTGCCGGTAAAATAATGTTTTGTTTGATTGGTGAAAATTGAGTTGGATTTCATTTTCCCATGTCCTTAACTCTGTGTAACTCTTGCGACATAAGCATCACCTTAAAGTCGCATAGTATTCTACAGAACACTTTTATGCTGCAATTTCTTTAACGTTTTTAACTTCATAAAAATATTACAGGATTCCTAAAAACATAATTGTAATAATTTTTGGAGTTATCCCAATTCCACATAGCGTAAATCACAAATCGATAGACTCATGATATGGAGATATCAGGTTAAGGAATGATCCTCCCGATTAAAGATTTTAGGAGATATGCAATAAAAGAATTGAAAGGAAAGAGGGACAAGCATTTTTTAACTTTTAAAAGGAAGTATAAGTGTTTGTTCATACAAGTTTGCACATCTATTCTAAGTGATTTTGTGGGATGTATTGTAACTTATGAACTTCTGTAACTTATGAACTGAAACGAATGACTTCTCTTGTAACCATGTTTGTTTTTGTTTACTAAACAAGGGAATGACTCACGTGAATTGCCTAGAAATTTGTAAAAAATATCGAATTAAAAATTATAACATATCACAACATTACGTTTTATATACTTTGAACCCGTCGGTAAGACTTGTTTTGTGTTTCATGTGAGCAAATGAAAAACATCGATGTTTCTATTTCTATTTTGTGCAAAAATTACTCATATTTCTTTAGAACCCAAAATAATCTATTTATGCCAAACTCTATCAATCTATAGAGAAAGCATTTTCTTCTGTCGTTTTTGCTTGAAATTCATCACACAATCGTATGATTTGGCGCGTTTTTAATGATGATAGTCATCTAATTCTTGTGAAAATAACTTTTCACACCGCTTGAACCGATGTGCAACAGCAAAAAAAAAACTCCCTACCGGTCGTAACCAGTCAGCAAGCGCTTCCACCAGCGTAAATATGACGCCGTACACGATTTCAAACTAATCCCTCAGTCCCCCCGGACAAGGAAATGCACACCGGAGCAGGCAAGCCGCAACAGGCACGAACAACAACAACAACAACAACAACGACAACAACAAAAAGAAATAAAATAAAATAAATAAAACATCCTCCCGGCGATAAGATAAAAATATACGCGCACCAAACTATCACCCGACGTATGCGGCCGTGGGCCTTCACTTCACTTACCATCTCAACACGATCGGCCGACAGCCGGGTCCGCGGCGCGGCCATCAAACACTATCGTGCCAAGCGTTGGCTCGAGTGGCGATATTTATGGCGATACCTTCGCGCGGCCCCGGGAATGTGGAGGCGGCCCCCAAACTGATCCCCGTCGAAGGCGGCCCATCCAAAATGCCGGAAACACTGCGGGCGCCAGGTTACACGTGACTGGAATCGAGCCGTCCACCGGGCCGTCCTTCAACCGCTTGAAAGCGGCCCCGGTGCCCGTGTGCGATGGTTTAGGACGCGCATTCAGCTACAATATTACGCACCGGAACTCCGGAACCGGGTCTCGAACGGGACAGGCCTTTAACGCGGGTTCGTTTCTTGTTCGTTTTTCTTTTCGCCTCAGCGCGCCTAGCGTGCTCGCGTTCGACGGTGGTCGCGATTTTCCTGTCGCGACCGAGTCTGTCACGGTAAAAATTGTCACTACGAGTGCGGTTGGCGTCTTTTCCATCGATAAACTGTCAATTCCTCGAAGCGGGCGTTTGCCGCCGCCTGCCAGCATGCCAGCGCCCCGCTGGGCAAACCTCCGGGCGTCGCGCATCCTGCGCCCGCGGTTGGATATGGGATCGGGCCCTGCACGCCGGCCCCGGCTGCTCCGGTTTCGCAAGGGGTTTTGTGGAGCACACCGGCTCGGGGGGGTTTTGGGTTCGGAACGGCGGAACGGCTGCTATGTGTGCGTACGGACGGAAATGTTTTCCATCCAGCTGCCCATCCAGCCCATCATGACAAGACAGCCATTTTCCGCACACCAACATCCGTGCAGCCGACATAGCGGGGCTGTGTTCGTGTGTTGGCTTGATGCCTGTGAAAACGCTCTTGGGCTTCTCGACACAGGGACGCGCGCGAGCTCCACACTCGCATGCGCATCCGCGATGCCATCCTTCCGTCCCGCTCTCGCACACGGAGAGTGGTGTGCGTGTGTGTGGAAAAGGCGGAAATTTTCCCTCCACACATCCTGCGAGCGAGTGTGTGTGCGTGAGGTTCAAATACACCCCGCATAAGGGTAGGGAAAACACAAGCAACCCTTAGCGCGCCGTAGCTCCGCCCTCCCGAGCGGGAAAGCATGCCTCGCGCGGGCGCTGATTGGCGGACGGTGCAGCAACGCCGCGGCCGCAGCCGACACGCACACCACACCGGACGGGCGGCACGCACACCAGCGCGCCGGACCCAGGGGGTGCGCGCACTTAAAGTTTTAGGCACTTCAGCGCTCGGAACACTGTTTGAAAGCCAAATAGTTGCTGTTCCCCTCTGCAAACAGTCGCATCTTGTCGCTTGTCTGCCACGGCTGGCCGAACGGGGCTGCTCCGGGGCCTGCACGACTGTTTGGAAGTTTGTTCAACATTAGAATATATAAACATCAATAGCATCGAAAGCTCTCTCTCGCCCGCGCGATACACTCGCGACTAACTGGCAAGCCCGGGCGGCGGGCCGCGATTTTCTGTGCAGCGCGTTTTCCGTACCGTTCTCGAGACGGCCGTGGGCTTTGCGCGTTTGTTGTGATCCGTGATCCTGGCGCGTGGTTTGCGCGAACTGAACCGTGTGCCGAACCTGCCCTGAGTGACCCTTCTGAAAGGTGCGTGCAAAGAGAGAAACGTTTCGTGAAGCGAGCAAAAGGATACGTGCTGTGGCGTGCAAAGTGCGCAGATATCAACAGGAATTACCAAAACAAAGAGTGATGCAATTGTAGTGACACGCATGGTTGTGGCCAACGAAAGCGCAAAGGATACAGTGTCCCAAGGGTGGTGGCGTAGCATCACAGACTAACAATTAACTTGTCTGCCTGAAACAGTGATCCGTGCCACATAGTCCTGTTCGCCGTAAGCGTCCCGTGTGCAATGTGAGTCAGTGAGTGCGATAACGCCAGTGCAGCAGAAGTACAGAGGATCATGAGTCACGCGTCATGTCGGGTACGACTTCACCGCGGTGCGTGAGCTAGAGAGGCGCCATTTTGTGAGTGATAAGCGGTTGCAGCAATACAAAGGTCGCAGGAAGCGGTTGATCTTGACGCGAATCTCCTGCTCCAAGGATCGCAAGGATCGGTGTGTGCGTGCGTGAGTGAGTGTGTGTGTGTGTGGCGTGATAAGGATGCAGAAGCTTTACCCGGAGAGCTCGATCAACACGAGCAGCAGTATGGCGGTGGGTGGTGGTGGAGGGGGTGGAGGTGGCGGAGGAGGCGGTGGCGGTGGTGGTGGTGGTCCCGGCAGCATGAGCCCGATGGCGGCCACGTACAGCACGATGAACACGATGGGCATGTCGGTGGGCGTCGGCATGACGTCGGTGTCGCCGCAGGGCGGCGGGTTCGGGGCGACCGTGCTCGGCAGCCCCGGGATGGGCGGGATGGGCGCGGCCATGAACAGCATGGCCGGCAACTGTCTGACGTCGACGCCGCTCGGCTACAGCTCGATGGGCTCGCCGATCAGCAACATGGGGTCGTGCATGGGCGGCAACGGGATGAGCACGATGGCGGCCATGTCCGGGTACACGAGCGTGGCCGGCAGCCGGGAGGTGCTGGGCGATCCGGGGTCGCCGAACTCGGTGGCGCTGCAGCGCGCCCGGACGGAGAAGCCGGCGGCCACGTACCGGCGGAACTACACGCACGCGAAACCCCCCTACTCGTACATCTCGCTGATCACGATGGCGATCCAGAACAACCCGCACAAGATGCTGACGCTGGCCGAGATCTACCAGTTCATCATGGACCTGTTCCCGTTCTACCGGCAGAACCAGCAGCGGTGGCAGAACTCGATCCGGCACTCGCTCAGCTTCAACGACTGCTTCGTGAAGGTGCCGCGCACGCCGGACAAGCCGGGCAAGGGCTCGTTCTGGACGCTGCACCCCGACTCCGGCAACATGTTCGAGAACGGGTGCTACCTGCGGCGCCAGAAGCGCTTCAAGGACGAGAAGAAGGAGGTGCTGCGCTCGCTGCACAAGAGTCCGGCGCACGGCGGCAGCCTGGACGCGGTCGGCGGCAGCCCGGACAAGAAGGACCCGAACGATCCGGACGGTGCGCACCACCACCACCACCACCACCACCACCACAGCCACCACAACAGCCACCGGACGGAGCACGTGTCGAAGCTGTCGAGCGGGGCCGACACGCACGGCATGCTGAACAGTGCGCACGGTAAAGACGCGGACGCGCTCGCGATGCTGCACGCGACGGCCGACTTATGCTTAGCCCAACAATCTCATTCACAGCATGGTGGCTCGCACCACCCTACGCACCCGCACCACCACCACCACCACCATTCCGCGGCGCACCAGCAGGCCCTGCAGCAGGAGGAATTGACGGCTATGGTCAATCGCTGCCACCCTTCGCTGCTTGGTGACTATCACCCGATGCACCTGAAGCAGGAGCCGGCCGGCTACACGCCCTCTAGTCACCCGTTCTCGATCACGCGCCTCCTGCCGACCGAGTCGAAGGCGGACATCAAGATGTACGAGATGAGCCAGTACGCGGGCTACAACGGGCTGAGCCCGCTGCCGAACTCGCACGCGGCGGCCGCGGCCCTCGGGCAGGACTCGTACTACCACCAGAGCCTCGGCTACCACCACGCGTCCACGGGCACGACGAGCTTGTGACATCAGTATCCGCTGGCATAAGTGCGGCTGAAGGGCTACTACCACTTTGCGGACGCACCGGTCGGCACACAGCAGCTGCAGCAGCAGCAGCATAACCAGCAGAACCAGCAGCAACAGCAGCAGCAGCAGCAGATACAGCAGCAGAGCCAGCATCAGAGCCAGCTCGACCAGGAATGGTTGGAGCTTGCGCAGACCAATCGTTACATGTACCACCAGCATCTTCAAGCGCCGGCTCATCACCAGCAGCCGCACCAACACCAGCGGCTAGTAGTGTCCAGCAGTCCCGAGCTGGACGACGGGTACGAAGATCAGCCGGGTCGGGCCGGGGAGCTATCGTCCACCTCGAACAGTAGCACCTCCGAGACGTCACCGCAAGAGATCGCGTTTTAGAGCACGCTCACGCTCACACACAGACAGAGAGACAGACACGCGCAACGACGCGCCAGAAGATCGATGACAACTCGGCTCGGTTGATTGAGAGGAGAACTGGCCTCTCCAAAGCACCACGAAACGGGAAGACCCGAAACGGTTGGTCGAGTTTTGGAGTGTCTGTCTGCGGTGCCGTCGAGAGACCGAGCGTCGGACGGAGACGACCTTCACCGCTGGGGCACCTCGGTCTTCGCCACTTCCCTCGCTCGTCCCAGCGCGTCCAGTGGCCCCAAAAAAGGTGTATTTATCGTGTGCTGAGGTTGGGTGGCTAATTTGTTTGTCCAAATGCTCCGGCCGCATCGGATAAGCAGGCAATAAATCCTTCTCGGAGACCACAACCGGAGAAAAAAACCGAACGCACGCACGCACACACAGCAAGCGCAGAAATCGATTTTCGAGTGCTCCAACGTCCAGCTAACCAAACTTTTCTGTCCCAAGTGGAGGGCCCCCTTGAGCGGGAATTTCGTTCACCCACGGGGTTCGCGGCGTGTGCTTTATGGTAATTGTTGTTAACCCGTTGAACCCGGTCGGTCGGTGTTGGACGCGTTTGGACGCGGTGCGCACGCGTACACGCGTCCCATTGATTCCGAAGCCGTCTTGGGCGGGAGTGCGGTTGGTAGCGGCACTCGAGCCCGCGAGATGCCTCGAGTAGTCACTTTACACGACGGCCCGTCGCACCCGAACCGATGACCTCAATATCGGCTGGATCGATCGGACTGTGTGTTTTGTGTGTGTTCGTGTGTGTGTGTGTGTGTGTGTATGTGTGTTTTCGGGCATTCCCTGGACGTTGCAGAGCATTTTTTCTCAGACAGTTCTCCCCATCGAGAAGGGAAGACAATTTCGTACCAACTAACTCCCAACTAGATGGACATACACGCGCGCTTAACCGGGAGCTTGTCCAAGGGACTACTCCATTCAAACTGCTCATCCCTTAGTTCCAGCGGCTAGTCATCTGTACCCCCCGGGGGTGACAGCTTGTGTCAACAGTTCGGTCCGGGTGGGGTTTTGCCGTGCCGGAGTTCAATTTAAACTTCCAGCCTTTCGGATGCGGATTGATGTGGCGCTTGATGGGCTTTTGATTTGCTTTGGCCGCCTCGGAAAGTTGGACGGCACTGTTAATGGATTCAATTTCGGAAATTGAAAATTAATCATAGATGAAGGCGAACCTTCCCGGCCGTCCGATGGTGGCATTCGCAAATGCGGCTTTCTACTAGAACTTTCAATACATTTTAGATGGGGTTTCTTTCTCTTTTCCAAACACACACACACACCCAGTCTCTCTCTCTTAGTGATGGTGGAATTGGTACAAAACTGCAGCAATATCACTACCACTAGTAACACGCAGAGTACCACCGCTTGCAGGTGTGAATTTCCAGTTCGTAATGTGTCCATCTTTTGGGTCTTCCGACGGTTTTTTTTTCGGTTATTTCTGGACGGTGGTGGTGAGCGCGTCTCGTTTCGGTCGAAAATCGGCTCTTGCTGGTTAGCTGCTGTATGCTAACGAGAAACTGTGGGCCCCGAAAACTGGCTTTCTTTGGCAGCGGATCGGACATCACATGAGAATCGTGCGTTATGCGGACCAGTGACAATTGAAAGCTTGCGCCTGTGTGTGCGGCCCCTCCGTCGGGAGGTCGTGGTGGTCGCCGCGGTCGGACGTTGTGATCAGGCGCTGCCAAGATCAAACTGTAGCAGGAATGCTCGGAGCTATACCTTGTAACAGGCACGCCTGACGTGGATGAGTCACGTACGGGTGACACGCGGAATCAGGTTTCAGTTGGGGTTGGAGTGCATGGAGGGAAGCGGGATGAAAGCTACTCGAAACTGACGCTAGCACACACCACACCATGCAAAATCCCATCCAAACTCTTCGACGTATGTGTGACGGTAAGACACGACGACAGAAAAAAAACGACAAAAACGTACGGTAATATACGGAAACGCGAAACAAACGTAATGTGCAATTAATCTCTTCGCCAGGCAGAAGCGGCTGAAACAGAAACAAAACAAAACAACACAAAAAAAAACAACCTAAACTAAACGAAAACAAAGGCGGAACGACCTATCGCAAATCGAATATCGAGTTTTAGGTAATTTCTAGCAGTAGCACGGTTTAAGTTTTCCGACGTGATTCGGAACGATAGTAGATGCATTCCTTTATTTTAGATTGTTTTTTTTTCTTATACCTTAGCTTTATCGCTCCCTTATCCACCTTCCAACAACTTTCGAGACGAGCATGAATTTATTTACTATTAAGACACCGGTGTCCTATCTCAGTTCGCAAAATTCACATTCCTTTCTAGTTTATTTCTTCCGTTTAGTCGTGTTCGGATCGAACCTAGATCGATAGGCAAATACAATAGCAACTATACAGCAAATCAAACTTTTTCTAGCCCAACTAACACACTCCAACACGCCGAAACAGTTTACAGAAGTAGATCAGAGCATGTAAAGGCATAGTAATGAGTAAAAAAAAAAAACAGAAACCGAAACAAAAACAAACAGGAAACATCTTCGTACGTTTTAAGCAATTCAATGAATCTTTGTAAATATTTATGATATTTTCTCATTCGAACTAAGGTGATACGCTGCTGTCGGGACGGGGCGGGAAACAAAAACGGAATACACAACGGAAACTACGGTCGGAAAATCGGTCCCAAGACGTGTAGGAACATAATCGAACGGTTGCGAAATCGTTAGTAGTAACATGTGCACCCAGCATGCAAAACACGTCACTCGACGAACGATGCGCGCCTGCAATTGATTACCGGTGTAACGTGGTGGAAAACTCATGCAAATTTTGCGCCCTTCTGCGTGTATATGGGAGGTACAAGAAAAAAGGCAACCCAGTCCTCGGTGCGATACGATTAGCTATTAGCGTGTACTGAGCGGTACGAAACGGCAAGCGGGCGCGTCCGGGATCGCACGACTCCACGTTGGAAGCCTCCAGTTTTATAAGGTCGGCGCATTTTGTTAATAGCTTCTAGGTTGTAGGTATATCTTTACTGAGCGTTCTGAACTTTTTTTTATTATTATTTCGTCGTCTTTCGGTCGCAATATCGGGCGGAGACGACAGGTCAGCTCTTAGTGAAAACAAAAATGCCACACGGAATACGTGGGGGAAAGAGGGAAGAAGGGAAGCTAAATATAGGGCCAATTGGTAGAGATATTGCGTGCGTGGGCGCGACAGGCCGCTACACTGTGACCCAATACGTTCCATCCACAGTTCCAGAAAGGCTTCACGCTCGCGTGGAGTGTCGGAGCGCTTGAGTGCGCGGAAGGGCGCGTCAACTGTATAGAGAGCGATGCGTTAAGAAAACACAGGCAAATGATGAGGAACACAGGAAAACAAACGATCACAAAAGCCCAGTAGGAGCAGCAGGTGACTGAGGACATTTCGGTTCAATTGCGTGGGCAAACGCGAATGACCATTTCAGACAATGCGGGAGAAGCCAATACAATTCGAATAAACTGTGAAACTTAGTGGCATTTTTTCATTTAAGAAACCGATGCGTACAGATGCGTGAGCGGGAGAGACGTTTAAGAAAAGATAATAATAACAATAAAAAGTGATCTAAAAATACTACAATGGAGTTGTTTCGCTTTGATTGCCCTTGGAAATGTGGATTTTTTTAACGGAGTTTTCAGTTTCATTCTTTTATGAATGTGTTTTTTTTTCTGTTTACAATACACATGGTGACAAGCCCATCGGAAGGTGAGTGTGCTTTTGATAACAATGTTGTTGAGCGATCGAGTTTTTCCAGCCTTTTTCCTATTCCATTAGCCTCTAGAACCCCGAACTCGAATCCGAAATGAAAAATAAATAATTGATTTTTATCCCTGGCGTAGTGTCTCGCACCGTTCTGCCTGGAAGCCCTGCAAACCTCGCCTGCCAATGTTCCACCGTTAGCCCAAGCGCCAAGGTGTCTTTTGCGCATCGTCGCTTTGCCACGGTCAAAAACCCCCTTTTTTCTGCTCGTAAATCGATTACAACCTGTGTGCCCGTGTATGTGTGTATGTGTGCGGTCCTGATCCGAGCAGCTGGCGGGCGAACCGGAATCGTTTGATGCTGGTTTCGGAGCGGATTTCGAAGCTTAGCTCCCGCGCCACTACCACGGGGCTGGAAAATCGGAGCAGACGGAGCTTTATCTTGCTTTAATATTGTACGCCACCGAACGCCATTTTCGTCGTGTGCCGACGAACAGGGGCAAGTGGAAAGCAACAAAAAAAAACAGCGCTTGCTTCATACAGATAAACCAGGCGGAGGCGAAGCATCGCGGTAGGCGGCGGAAAAACCGGGGAAAACGCAAGCGTAAAGCGAGACGGCACAACTGGATCACAGACAGCCATGAACAAATACAGATGAGACATTAGTGTGTATATCGTAAAAAAGCACCGGATGAAACATTTACTATTAACGACAGCCCCCAAACCATGCTTCCCAGCCGGAAAAGGGGGAACGAGCGCAAATGCGACAGAACGAGACACACACATACAGAGCCGAGAACTGGGAAAGTGCGAGGGAAACCGTCCCCACCGAAAAACCCGACCCTTCTCTTCGAACGTGTGGAGCTTGCAGGTAAGAACACAGGATTTTCCTTTTCCATCTGTCCGTGTGTTTGTGTGTATGTTACGGCAGCCAGTTTGGTATTGGTGTGCTGGTAGAGGGATGGCCGCACACAGCGGCGGTGTGGAGATACTTTTCCCCGGGAAAACCTTTATTACAACACCCAACGCTGGGTGTGTACTGGGGTCGGACCGTTTCCTTCGCACGCGTCCATTTTGAGCGCCGCTGTCGGTGCTGGGGCGGGCGCCCGGATGTGTCCGGAAACGAACGGCCCGAAGTCTGTGTTGGTACGCTGTGTTTGACACGAGAACACGACACAAGAGTGGCCCGAAGAGGCACTTCTGCCGTGTGCCCGCCGCCAGCGGGAGCACGTTGGTGTTGGTGAATGAAATATTGATGGGAAAAATCAATAAAGGACGGAAAACGTGACGATTTATCTGCGAGCGCTCTGGGGCGCGTGGTTTTTCCGCTTCGAAGCGGCGTAAATATATTGCAAAACGAGAGAGGCAACCGGACGAATCGAGCTATATTTAGGCAATGAATAGATGTATGAAAATACTGTTAATAACAAAAACACTATCAGCGGCGCATCGAACACCCAACGATAACGGTGTCGTGTGCGTATCGCGTACACGGTTTAGCACTTGAGCGGTTTTTAGCGGTGCATCGCGCAACTGACGGACGCGTCGAATATCCGTACGCGCCATATGCGCTGGAGTGCATCTTCGGCCGGTAATTGTGTAACACACACCCCGCCAGTCAAATGCAGTCCGCGATAAGGTGCGCGGCTCGCCGGCAGAAGTGGCCACCGCGCAAAACAGCGCCCATCGAGTGCAACCCAATTATTGAACGAGGAAATACTTCAATCGTCCGACCCGGCCCCGGAATGAAATCGGGGCCACTTGAGCCCGTTTTCCACCTCAGCTCCAGCCGGGCCGAACTGACACCATTTTGCATTGTGCCCGTACGCTGCTTGACTGTTCGGCGTACGTATTGTTCTTTATTATTGCCTCATTTTCCGGACGGCGATTTGAAGGAGCAGCACGCGTTTTTGTTTTGCACGGCGAGGAGCTGGCCAGCCGCGTCAAGCCGCTACTCGATCGCTTTTATGGATTGGGCTTTGCTTGGGCAGCACAAATAAGATAATTTCTTTATTGTGGGCAAAGGAAATCACGGACGGTAAGCGATTCGTTAAGTAGGAGGGATTGGTTGAAGTTGCGAAATTAATTTAGCTTCGAATCCATATTGGTTTCTTCAATAAAGCAAATCGGCCCGGTTCTGTAGAACACTCTCTCATCTTTCACACTATTTTGGGCACGTCAACCACAACCACCCTGTTGTGTCGCTATCTCTATTGCAACAATAACATCCAGCGTGCGCGCTTGTGTGTGTGCGTTTTTCTGCCACTAAAGATCTTGAGCTAATCCTACCGCTCCGGTCATAATCACGCACGCGAAAAACCGAAACCTGCGCCGCCCTTCACATGCCAACGGCCGGCGGTGAGTGATAGTGCGTGTGCGAACGAGCCTCGCCTTCGTAGCCGTCGCACGTCACAGGGACGATTAAGCAAATACCGCGCGTCGAACGATGGCCACGCGTCCGGAGGGTTTAGTTCTTGGCGGTTGCTGTGACTGCTGCAAGATTCCGGGCGATTGTTGTGGCCCAAACTTTTACACACACCCGTGACACGTGCTAACGTGAGGATCTTGGCGTGGAGCAGCTTTTCAGTCGACGTTATGCACCGATAACGACGACGTGGGGAGATGTTATAAGTGTAGTGTCGTGGGTGTGATGTGATTCGTAGGTTCTTGTGTGCAAATCGCGTGAAAATAGTCAAAAACAGAACAAAATTTACGAAATGCATTCAACGAGCATCTACACTTCTTCAAATATATGTATCGAATCTTGTTGTCAGTCCCTGTCGGAGTAGTGTGTGCAGAGTAGTGAAGATATTACTGTCCAGATTCAAGCAAAACTCAAATTTGTATATATAATTCCTAATTACTAGCTTTTATAGCTTTTATTGAAGAATTGAAGATTTGTCGAGTTTGGTGCAGCTTTACCGACCTCACTGCTAGTATTATTAGCTTAGAAACCCTGAAATATCAACTGATGTGGTGAGGTGGTTTCCAGAGGATTTCGTTCCTCTATTACTGGGCTTCTTCCGAGCAAGATTATTCCAAAATATTCTAATGACAATATTTTCTGTCAAAAAAAACTCTTTAACACTAAATGACTCTTTAACTAGGTCACTGTTTATTCCAGGAGTTAATTAAGTAATTCCAAACGCACAATAGATAACATTCGATAAAAACATTCGATGCCATTTCTTCCCATTATTCAGAACCAGTATTGTGACTTCAGCTATTTGCAAAAACCACGACGCCAAACACTAATCAAAAGCAATAGCGCACCGGTCCGATGGCGATGGCAGGGAAATTTATAGCAAAAAGCCCCGGGACAACCCGTCCCGTCAATCGTCCGTTATCAAAATGGCAGGGCCATAATGGCCGATGCAACATGAAATAGATCCACCGCGGTCAAACGAAATTGACGTTTTATGTTAACAGCGCACACGTACGGTTCCAGTGCAAACATGGAACGGTTCGGCTCGCAGCGGAACGGATCCCCATCCGCCGGGCTAACGATGGAACTGACAGACACTTTGCTCCCTCGCCCGAAACGCCCGTTTTTTGCCGTACCGAACAGAAGGCAACGCAAGCCAGGGTTGGCTAGGGTGGTGGCGCAGGAACGCAAGGTGGTCGCAAACCAAACACATCTTCCAGCGTGCGGCCGTTACGTTACAGCTACCGCATTATGCAAAGGCTATCGATATTTTCTTCCATTGCCGAAGGTCTACCCGTTTATGGCAACGGGGGGACATTATTCAAAAAAGCTCCCAGTATCATCCTTCATTCTGTGGAGAACGGGAGCAAGCAAAAAAACAGCAAACTCTCTCTCTCGCTCTCTCTCACACACGCGCGCTCACCCCGAATCATATATTTTACGACGTGGCTCGGTGGTAAGGGAGGTGCTTTTATCCGCATCGAGCGTCCGTCCGATGGCAATTTGTATTGCGCCAAAAGAAGCGAGCAGCGCACGGGACGATGTGCGCGCTGAAAATTTATGATGACATGCACATGAAATAATGTAGAAGGTGTTTGCGGAGTGATAAGAAATTTTCGTTAATTTCTGCGCTGTGATCAGCGTCCCGGCTGACAGCTACTGGCTGGAGCTGCTGCTGCTGCTGCTGCTGATATGTTCCGTTCGGTCCGGCTCGGAACGGATCCCATCCTAATGGGGCGCTCGTTAGCGTTTAAATAAATGTATGCAAGTGTTCGATGTCGCTGTCCACCCGCTGCCCACCCGGAACCGAAAGAGCCAGATAATCGAAGTCACTGATTTTATGCATAATCATAAACCCATTAACATATCGCTGCGGGTTGCCGGCGCTGGCGTTTGACCGGTAGCGATAAAAAGCTTCGGATGGCGATTTTATGACGCCACAAGAAGCGACAAATGGCCGATGAGTTTGCCGGGACGTGTGAGAATGGCGCAAAAGAATGGCGCTCTGCAGATGACCTAAATTGTTGGGCGCAGTTTGGCATGAATGGCTTTGATTACTAAAATGGCCGCTAGGAGCTAGAACGAGCAGGGTCTTTTGTTGTACGAGGAGGACTTTTATGGTGCAATATGTGGCACGTTTCACATAGAAAGTAATATCAATCATCTTGGGATTGATGTTTTGTGTAACTATTCAATGTGGTATAGAACTGTACGATGTTCACTTGGTTAGCGTATTTAGACAGGCTTCAACGAAAATAAATATGGCTTAAGAATATATATAACATACTTTCGATAAAGCATCAATACGCTTTCTAATAACTCAATAATAGGCAATAAAAGAAATGTAACGTTAATTTTAATATTAACATCAATAACACCATCAAAAAGTAAACGAGCTGTACAAAAAAACTTGAAGAGAAAAAAGATTTTCAATTTTCAGACTACCAACACAAGTTCTTCACAAGAGATTATTAGAGCGTCATGAACCAAACTCGCGCTGAATACATTATAAAAAAAAACTGCAGTCATCTTCAAACGTGGATAATCGTGTTGTCCACAGCCGGCTCTAGCACAAAACTAGCATTGGCATTTCCATCGTCGAAGACGGACGAGTACGTGCTAAATGCGGCATTGGTATTCAAGGGTCATCCTGCATGAATGGATTTCGCTGACCGGTAACGCATCGCCCCGAAGCTCTTGAAGCCTGCACCGGATAAGAATGGATTCTGGGAGCGCTTAACTCACCGCTGCTGTGCGAAGGTGATTGATGAGCTCGTCTGCTCGGCTCAGAAGGTAACCCGGAGCAGCCACGCGATCTGAAGCCCAAGTTCTACCTCCGCTGCCCAGCGATAGAGATGAAACTGTCAACTTTCTTCCCTACTAGCTTGTTGTTCCGGTCGCCAAGTCAAGTGGTGAGCGAGATGCTTGGCGGGTGGAAAAAAAAAACTGATGTGTTGGTTTTACCTCCCTAGCTGGGCCAGCGGTTGTAATGTTCCAATGATCTAGCACGACCACGTGAGTGCAACTTCATTCATAAAAATCATAGTTCCCGTAGGAAGCGAGACGCAACGGAACGCGAAACGTCTGTGACTCAAACACCATTGTCGACATTGTCAACGACTCGCCCCGGTGGATCCGTCTCCCGACGTCGGGGCAAGGTGAAAACCTGCTCATTGTGCCCGGCCAGAAATGCGTCGTTTGATCGAGTGGACAAAACAAGCCTTCTTTTCGAGCGCTTCTGCTGGCAACCGTGCTGCCACCGGGTTGGGAAGAAGTCGTTCCATTCAAATGTGGGCCCACTGGCCGGGGGACTCGGGTGCCGCGAGTTTGTTGCAGGCTGGGTTGGGCTCCCAAATGGGGATGATTTCATTTTCGTGTGTGCCGAGATGGTAATGAGCGGACAATGTGAAGGTGGAACCTCAGGAAGTACTTAATGAATATTGAGAAGTCAAGATGGTCAGCGAAGATGTGTGATGAGTAAACTGTAAGTGACACTCTCGAGTGATTGTATTGTTTTCGGCAGAGGTCGGTTCCGTTGTCGGCCGGGAACGGTCTCCCAAAGTCGGGCGGAGCGCATTCTGTGAAGCGGAAATGCAGCCTGATGCATCATCGTTCCGAATCGTGGGAGTAAGTGTGATGCGTACGATGACGGAACCTCTTTAAGGCGTTTTTTTATTGATGACTTCAATACACCTTTTGGACACTGTAAATGGATGTTTATGTTTACATTAAGATAGGCAAAATTAGAGTCTAGTCTCTGAAGCTAATCTTGGTACAACTATATCGGTACAATCTGTCAAAGTGTTTTGAAGAAATACTATTGTACAACATGACTGTAAATAGACCAGGTGTTATATTTGACTATCTCTTCAAATTTTTGTATTGCAAGAAACAGAAAGATTCTAGATTATTAACTAACAAACAAACGGTTTCACCGCGATAAGTGTATCATTAAGTCTTAACAAACTCATCCAAAAATTAAATTAATATGAATAAAATTCAAGTAAGTAAGGTATTGTTTAATAGCTAATCTAATCCCTTTAACAAATAACACATTGTCATGTAAGTAGATCATGTTGATATACTCATATATAATCAGCTATTCGAATACCAATCTCCACCGAACTAATCCGCATCAGATCTTCCAATCCAGCGGGTGCCATTCCACTTATGTTCGGCGTCGCATGAATGTTTGATAGTTTTCCCGCAACAAACGCCCAGCAAACGCCCCTAGGGCAAAGATTATCACTTTCGTTTGATAAATACCGCCGTTGGGTCAACAGGCCGCCGTTCCACCGACCATCCACGAGATCTCTTCCTTCCGGTAAAGACACTCATTATTGTCCGAGCCCGATGTGTCGTTGCATTTCGGCATGCTCTGGGCGCACCCGATAAGTGCAGCGTATTGACGAGACGAAGGCCGCTCCATCGTTGTCCCGCGCAGCCCTTCCCAAGATCGGTTCGATTCAATGCCAATGTCACGGTCCCTAGGCCGGTGGAAAAGTCGTGCCGGACGGCGTCGTATCGCGCCTTGACGCGTCCTTCGCAGGCGCAACAAAAGCTAAAAGCGGCCATACACAAACGACTGCAGCAGCAGCTTTATGAAGAAATCAAACAAAAATCGATTCTAAATCAAACAGAAAATGTTGTTTATCGACAAATACCGTTCGCAGTTGTTGCTGCTGCTGCTGCTGCTGCTGCTGCTGCTGCTGCGGCTGCCAGTGCGCTGCTGCTTCATATCTCTCGCTCTATTTGCTCTAGATCGTAGTGGAACCGTCGGCTGCGCCATTGGAAGGCCAATCGTACCAAGGCGTCGTAGATTACGTCCAGGCCCAAGTCGTTCGGACGCTCGCAGTCGCTGTTGTCATCGGGAATCGGGTCTATTTGGCCCGCTCGACTTAGTTTTCCTCCACCGGTACTGTTTGGATGGGGACAAGAAGAAAAAATAACTTCCAGCGCCGGAAATGGAGGTCGAAGTTTCGTGTTTGCGAACCAGCTGGGAAATGCATTTTTTATCAACTTGATGCCGATGTATCACAAACCGACCAGGATCAGCGTGTCCAAGCCTTTCAACCGTCGGTGGCTGATTGGAAGATCGGAACGATTCCAGGCTAATCCCTGACTTGTGAGTAGTTTTTCGACAGTTTGCGGTACATTTCGGTTTATGTTTGGTGGGATATAAGTGATTTTAATTGTGTTACAAACCCAATATCTCCTCAGCAAAACAAAACAACAATTTGTTTGAATTTCACATAAACTTTATTCGCAAATGCAGTTTCTACTATGATTATTTTAGGGAAATGAGAACATTTCATGTTTTCTTCAAACGCGTCTCAGCTGTTCTTAAGCTACGATTCCTGCATTCCTTCACGCTTACACAAAGTTTTCCATCGCTTTTAATCGTATGCATGCAAGGTCTTATGTGTGTGTGTGTGTACGTGACTGTCTATCATGTGTTTGAACGCTGGGCACACTGTCTCCGTTCGACGATAGCACACAGCCGTCCGTTTGATCAGTCTGGCCACGGCGGTCCCGGTCGGTCGGACGGAATTTCCAAAGCCCGCTACAGACGCACGGAAAGAAGCTGCCACGGAAGAGGCATGTTTGCGAGCGAGACACTAGGTGAAAGCATGTCGTCCCCGGGCCGGCTTCGGCTTCGTGTACGGGGAAAATTTCCAACACAAATATTAGCTCGATAAACAAAAATTTCCAAATAAACTGAAAGGTGATAAACGAAATCTTTATAAAATGACTTTCGTAGTCGATCTCTGTGCCTTTTGCAGCAGCAGGACTCGATCGGCAACCGGGCCGTTCCCCCGAGGAGCGAACGCAGATCTATGCTGCTTAGGGGCTATTTGTTTTCCTTTCCTTCCAGGTGCGCTCCGGGAGCGGATCCTGGATGGGTTTCACCGTTTGCAGTCGAGTGTTTGAAAGTTGGTCATATTTTGGTGTCCCATTTTATCGCTGCCCAAGCCTGCCGTGTGTGTGTGTGTGTGCTTACATAAGTGATAACTATTTCCGGCGTGTTTGGTGAGCAGCGACCGGATGCGTAAAAGGGTCCGGTTTTATTGGGAATATTTGTATGCATGTGGCAGTGTGTTGTTGTGCTCAGGTTTGGGTGAAATATTTGTTCTATGATTTTTTTAGCACACTATTAAAATCAAAAACACACCATGGTGCGATGAATAGCTCACATGGTTTGAATGCTCAAGCTTGGTCCGAACCGCTTTCGTTTCCATTTAATTAGCCAATAATGTTGCTTAAAGTGAGTGAAATGAAACGCCCAGAAGGTGAGTAATTGAGGACCAGCCACCAATGGACAGCGTGAACCAGAATTGATTGAATTATCGCAAATTAAAAACATCTCCCCCGTTTCTTACAAGCTCCACTTGCAGTCGTCAAGAATTGGACTATAATTCGATTTCCAATTTTCAGTTCGAAAGTCAAGTCATTCGAAAAGTTAAGCTGTCGACAGCATTCGAGCCTTCAAGGTGAAAAATGGGGACAAATAATGGGAAAAAATACATTGACTAATGACTTGTTGAGTCGTTCGTGGTCTTTTCTTCTGATGCGGTTTTACTCGATGGTTGAACGGTTCGTTAGCGATTGTCGAACCTTTTTCGCGCAAAGATTTCTTCTAGGTAGAAGGTTGAAATGAAAGTAAAAAATGAGCTTAATTAATTGCAATTCAATTGAAATTCATTATCGCTTCGAGGATTCAACTAAAGTTTGTAATTAGATTATAAGCCCAGCAACAGTATCGATTTCGAAAATGAAGCGTAACTGACATAATTGTTGTACGAATTGTATGTATTTTTTCAATGCATCTTTCGTTTCCTTTAGGGAAGATTCATAAGTAATGCTATTATAATAATAAAGTAATACTAACAAAGAATTAAAAATACTTTCCAAACTCGTTCAGTCCATATAGAAAATATTCGGACGTTGATAGGCGCAAGATACTAGTATTTTTATTATGAAATAGGGTAATAACCTATAGCTAATGGCAAGTAGTTGTATGGTTGTTAAATCTGACACATACTTTCAAAGGAAACAAAACATAATTGTCTGCGACCAGCAAAACATGCATCAATATTAGCTCAGCAATATTGTTTTCCATGATTTGGCGCAAGTGTGTTCTTCCTCCACAAATTACCTGCAGCCGTTATATCATACTACCAAACAAGTTCCGGTAACGCAAAACGGCACACCACTGTGAGGAAATTAATCAGTAATTTTAAAACAAGCACATATCAGCCCCCCGCACACAGGGCCGCAGCAGCAGCAGTGGGCAGTGTCGTGACGGAACGCCTGCCCATTGTGGGACCGTCTCTGAATGTGTGAAGGGTAAACAACCATCATTACCAGTTGCTATTTAAAACGATGGTGCACAACAATGGCCCAGTGCCCATGGTCCGCTGCACGAAAAAGCTTACGATGCACCGAGCACCGAAGGATTTCGGACCCTGCGGGACGGCAGCAGATCCCCCAGTCGTTTAGCAGCGACCATCGGCGCACAAAGCACAATGTGCAGCGGCCAATGTGCGATCGGTTCGGACGCAACGTGCTAGCCCTCCTTTGTCCAAACAGCCGACCCACCCGACACCCGAAGTAATTATCGTTTATGCGTGCTTTGCTCCACCGGGCGGAGGCACTGTTCGATCCTTCCCGCCCGGGCAATCCTTTGTTTCCGTGTTTTCCGGCGGGCGGGTGCATGTGTGCAGAATGTCATAAATGAAAGTTTCCCAATGTGTTTGCCTTGCACCGTCCAAATGGGCCAGCGCCGATAATGCCGACGCTGGCCGGCAGAGTCCTGTCCATCGGCCACCACTGCATTGGGCCCACTGCAAGTAACAACAAAATAATGAAAAAGAAACAATGTCTCTCGCCCTCGGTGCGAACGACTGCAGGGTGCACGGAGTATGGAGCCTGTCCAAGAAGAAGTAACACGATTTTAATTAGTACACCCGGTTCCGAAGGGCCGGAAATTTATTCCTTCTCGCTGCTGGCGCTACTGCCGCCGTCACCTGGAGCCACTGACCCACCCGCTCAAGGTGTCGGCGATGGCCGCCATTCAATCAACGTTGGAAAATATTGATAAATCAAGCATTCGAAAAGTCTGATTATGCTGGCAAACAAGCGCCGGGTGGAGGGCGCAGGGCACTGTGCAGAACACGTCAAATTGACATCAATCGACTCGGGCGCTGAGCCGGCCGCCCAAGAAAGGGATGCATCGGGGTCACGCTCTGTGGAGCGCTCGCTTCATCATGCAAATTGGTTCGGTTCCAGCCTCCCGCGTGCACAGACAGACCGACAGACAGACACGGCGTCCCGTTTTGGCGCTTTTCCAATTCCAACCGTGTGTCGTCGCACCTCGCGCCGGTTGGCTCATTTCGATTTTATGATTTCGCAAGTGTTTTTTTTTTCTTTCTTTCGCTTTATTCTGCTGCCATTTCCACCTCACGGATGTTATCACGATTGAGGCGTTTTCTTTTTCACGTTCTCGGAATCAATCGCCGGTGTAGGGGGAGCCGTTTTTCATTTGCACATCATCGTTCAGGAGAGTTGACGGGATTGCGTCAGTCCCGGTGCTGCTGATTCGAGCCGTGAGCGAGAGGATGATGATGATGAACGAATGTTTGTACATGGGAAGCAAATTCAATCAATATACACGTTCCCTTTATCGAGCACTGCGACTGCATCAGCTCCGCACGAAACCGGTGGAGCGAAACGTCGTGTCGGGGGGAGTCAGCAGAGAAGTCAGCGGCTCTCAATAAGGCGCAAAGTGAAGCTGGTGGTGGTGGTGGTGCCGATGCTTTTCCGAGTCAGCATATGATTAGTTCCGGGTGTGAAGTTTCGTGAGTATTTCCACAAAGCAGCGTGGATTGGGTATGGTAAAAGGAGTGGGAAGTATGTTCGTTGATTTGATGATTAATCAATTCGATGTGTCGGTACGTCTTTCGCTTTTATCGATGTTATCTTTGCGCTACTTTGCGCTGGAAACTTTGCGCTGTTTCATTTTAGCATGTTATTGTAGAACACATGTTTTTCTAATGTTCTAATGCTCCTCAATCCAGTTTAAGGTTCAATTTTTGGTTTGGTTCTTGCTCAGTTATATGATGTTTCATAGTCTGTCTTGTTATTATATTTAGTCAAGTTAATAATTTAATAACTTTAGACTTTTATTGATCCTTTTATTGATTTTAAACCTTTTCTGTACTGTACTTCAAAGTTATTGTTCTTCAATTTTAATCTATCCTCTGATATTAACCATTTAATTGGTCGGTTTTAAACAATTCTTTAGAGTCAATCTAGGAGATTGATCTTCTTATACGATATACTTTTCTTCATTGCTTAGTAGTATTTCACATTGTAAGAAATGATTGGAAAATTGTTTCATAGATCGTTAATTTGTGCTTGAGTTGATAGGTTTTTGTATTCAAAAGATTATTGGCAATAAGTTTATCTGATAAATCATTTTCAAATCAACACAGATCAGATAAGTAATAGAATAGGCAGGACATGTAGTAGAACAGAAAAGACAAGTGATGTCACGAACAACACACACACTTTCCACAGTAGCTATTCACTTTCAAATTGATTTATCACACTTCATTCAATGTGATCATTGTAAGCAATAATACCATCAGCCTTGGCCATCATCAAAGATAACCGAATGAGCGTGCTAATTCCGCGTCCGCAGTCTCACACTACCCACCTCAATAGGGTCTCATCCTTTCGGCACCACCCCACAGTGCACACCCTCGTGCAGCAGCGCGTTCCGCCAAGTGAAACATAATAATAATAGAACCAAAACAACCCCCGCCCCTGCGCACGCCTTCGCCCCGCACGGCGAACTCAATTAACGATCTAAACCGACAAAAACGACCCATAAAAATAGAGCTGAACGTGAACGGCCCAGATCCTGCCAGATCAATCAGCGCATTTCCCGCCGAACGCGACAGCAGCCCGACCGCTTGTGACGCATGTCGACACCCGAGGCGCCCACCCTATATTCCCCGGCACGGCACGGCACGGAACTATATCAACACCGTGTGCGCAGTGGATTTGGATGCAATAATAAAATCAAATTAAAATCACCCCCGAGCCGGTGCCAACCCCTGAGCCGAATCGGGGCGAGGGTCCTGCCGAACGGCCCCGGCCGAACAACCGACGAACCGTTTACAGCAAATAATTAATACATTAAATCAAAACCCAAAAACGCAGATTGTATCGCCCTGGTGGACCGCGGACCGAAACGATTATCACCGAGCGTTTCCTGCTTGCCTGGCCCGGGGTAAATCCTTCCGAAATCCCGATTCCCTTCGGTTCGGAGGGGTTTTGGTCCTCCGGGCGTAGCGGTGCGTCGTGTGGTTGTCCGAGATAAGGGGTGTCCCGGGCACGGGGCGTTCGACGGGGGTTGCTTGATAGTTTATTTATATCATATGTTCATGATTTTTATCGGACCAAATACCAGGACTAATGGGGTGGGTGTGTTGTGGTGTTTGGGTCGTACCCTTGCCGCTCTTGCCCGGTTGGTTTCGGACGGGAGGGTTGCGATTCGGAATCGTTCCGGTCTGGTTCTACAAATCCAAGCAACAATTCTCCTTGTGGTGTTGTTAGTATGCACAATCTGCTTTGATGCGTTGACCTGACCCCTCCACACTCTTGTACACCCCGGTGCGGGTTCTTTCTGGATTGAGTCGAACTAGTTTTAGCTAACAGAGAGAGCGAGAGAGAGAGAGAGAGCTAGAAAATAAGAACCAAAAATCGTGTATAAAACGCTCCGCGCATAGCAACATTCTTCCCACTGCACCACTAAATAGCAATAATCCCGTCACAATGAATAAATCGAAGGGCATTAATGCCCGTTTTGCCCCGTTCCCACTTCCACCTCCTGTGATTCCCGTCCGTCGGGGGCTGTGTGGCCTGCTACAATAAGCTGCAAATGTGCAATGTGTTCTATTTCACGGACGATTGCCGGTGAAAAGTGATTGGTGCTGTTGGAAGGTGTAAATTAATCGTTGCTACAACGCGCGTGCACCGCCGGGCAGCAGGCAAGTTTGCGCATGATCTGTTCGCGTACGGGCCGCCGTCATCCACCGCCGGCAGCTGGATCTTGGGATAATGGGTCTTACGAGGGCGAACACGCCACACTCGCTGGCGAAAGGGAGTTTTATTTTTGTAACTGTTTGTTTGCAGCAAAGAAAAGGCTTGCACATTTGAATGGCGATCATGTGATACGGCTAGCTTTACGGCCGGATCCTACGGAGCTAATCCGTCGGGAGGCTCAAGCATGGACGATCAAACCGGGCTACCGGGTTCGCGGTTCGATTGTGTCGCGTGTGCCGCTGTAATAGATACGTAGGGTGTTTAAAGTTTACAGTGATTATTAAGGGGATGTTCGAATTAATGCGTTTTTGCATCAAGTTGACGTGCTGTAATGTTTGTCTGTTAGCGATATGTATAAACTATATTTTTTGACGAAATATCTTAACTTGGTTGATGGCTAAAATCATGATGCCGTTAAGCCGTAACACATGTTGAGGATTAAGATAAGATAATATTTTCAAAATGTCACAGAAACATAAGAAAAAGCAAAATTAATAACAGATAAAGAAGGAAATGATAAAAAACAATCAATATATAAAATAAAATCAAACAATTGTAGGGCCAATTATAAAATAGACACGATTGAGAAAGAGGAAAAAGAAATTTCGATTGTTTTATACTCTATATAAATTTCAGACTTCACAAGAATAACTTAACAGTTCTTCCTTTGTTACAAACTTGACTATAAATTAACTTCACAACACTTTTTCGTGAATCTAATAATGAATTTTTAATTTTTCGAAATATTTTTTTTGTATAATGAATCTTTTCTTATAAAGTTTCTAATGAAATATTCCATTTTAGTGTTTTTCAACAGAACATTTACAATTGTCTTTATATTTCTATTTGAAGAATGATTTTTGTTACGATTTTTGTAGCTTTTAAAATGTATAAATATATCTATTTCAATCAAGTAATCTCAACTTTTCATTAGAAATCCATCCAAAAAACTGTCCACCATCGTACCTTGACGGTGCTCGCGAGCTTGGAAGCTGCGTTTGGTCTCCGGTGGCACATTTGCTATGAAAAAATGGTGATAGCATCTGCAAACAGCCGTAACGCTAGCACCAGTGTGCCACTCTGCACATCAATCCTCGTCGGGGATGCACTTTAATTAGAGCAAATAAAGATATAACCAGCACCGCCACCACCGCCAGCGATAGTAGTAGCAGCAGCATTTCATTCCACTTCCGGCAGTAGGGTTGGGTGGCTGGTTAGATGGAGGACGCCAGGGAGCGAGAGAGAGAGAGAAAAAAAAACTTCAACGCAAATAGCCCTACATCAGCGTTTGACATAAAGTACTACTCACTTGTCGTCATCTCCGTCATCGTCCGGGCACTCCGGGCCGACACACTAATAACAAACAAGCGCGGAAACGGCTCGGATGCATCATCGTCATCACCATCACCAACAGCGGCAGGTAGGGTAAGCTGCAAAAGTTAATCAGACGTCAACGCGGGTGCACGCGAGTTGACCATCTGGTTTTCCGTGGTTCGGAAACAACAGCAACAAAGAGAAGAAGCAAAAAAAAAAAGCCAACCGGAAGTTTCACCGTACAACTGTGTAATATGCTAAACTATGAAATATGTTTCACCCAATGCCCAAAACCTCGCGACCGGGCGAACTGAAGTGGCGTGCGTAGGTGCGCCGTCGAGTAAGTTGTCGAAACAATATCGTACGATAGCGATCGCGTCAAGTGCCGTGCCGCGCGGAGGGTACCGTGCCGTGGCCATTTAACCGATTCCGAAGGGCAACGCGAATGAAAAACAAACTCCGAAAGAGCCCACCATTTTCGGACCGTTCGATCTCGGGGAGAAAAAATATGCCCGCTCCGGGCGGACCAAGCACTTGCTGCACAGCTGGGCCTGCTGCACGCCTTCGCCGCTCGGGTGGCATTGGCGGTGGGCCCAACAGCGTGTCCCGCGCGTGTGTGAGCTCCACTCGAGGGAAGCGACAACAGAAAAAACGACCACATGAAAACCCGAGCGCAACGGCGCGCGTTCGATGCGGCGGAAAAGCGACGGCTCAAGGCGTCCGCCGTCCGGCGCGAAGCCTTCGAGCGCGAACCATACGGCGAACGGGCGAAAAATTTGAACAGGTGCTCTAGTTTATAAATAGTCAATTGAACAAATATTTGAGTTCTCTAGCGTTCTGAAAAGTTTTTCTTCTCACCCTCGCCGGTTGCGTCGCTGGTGCGTCGCGTGCTGGGTTGTGCCGCCCGGAGTCCTCGAGGGGATGATGGACCGGGCTCGGGAAAGATTTCTGCACCCGACGCACTTTGGCAGTGCCGGCCGTATGCCACCGCTACTAGCCAACATGCAAACGTTCCTTTCGTTCCGTGGGTGGAACGCGTAGAACAACAAAAGTCCTTCCTTTATGATTCTGCGCCCGGTCCGAGCTCGATACGCGCGCGGCCACTTGTCCTTGTTCCGAGCGGACAGGTTAACTGACAGGTCCTGCATTGGTTCTACCCGGCGTTGAAACGCACCACCCAACAACAAAAAATCACAATCCAAAACCCCCGCAGGGCTACCGGGGCTTAAATGCGTGAGTTTAAAACCTGCTGCTGCCGACGAAGAAAATGGCCCATTGTTGGAGCGTTCCGCGAGGATATATGGCGGAAATAATTCATGCAACAATCAAATCCTTCCACTTGGGTTTCGCAGCACGGCGCCCTCGAGGAGGGATCACCCGGGAACGGTGAAAAACGCTGCGCAACGAGCAGCGGCAAAGCTGGATAACTGTCATTATTATTTTATTGCTACTGCAGCGTACGCGCGTGGCTCCCGCACCCGATTGCGGATAGATTGCGCCGGTCGATAGGGTCACCGTCGCCGGCAGCGAGCGGACATCCTTTATCTCGTTTGGAGAGGCTTTTCCCGCCGAGGGAGACGGATTTCGTGACCGCGCCGTTCCGGAACGCGCGTGGCGCGATGTCGTTAAGCTGGACTGATCGCGGCAAATGAAGACAAATTGATTTTGGAGGCGCCCGGGCTTTGCGGGCCTCGTTGGGCCGTTTGGTGGGCGCCGGGCACGATAAGAGTGACGGAACATATTGTCCTGCGTTCTCCGTGGATTTCGCTTGACTCGGGAGAGATTTATCGCAGCATGGCATGGTGATTGTGAATGTGCGAATTATGAGGTTTATCTTACGATCGGCGTCGATCATCTGCAATAAAGCAGTTTAATTGCACCATTTTTAAACAACAACTTATTGGTTAGACTGTGCGTCAAAAATGACTCTAATATAATGGGCTGTCCCACGAATAAATTTTGAATATAGAGTGTAAAAGTGATGTTGAAGAAAGTAATACTAACCACCGTTTCGTATATGGTGTAAAAATATGTATAAATTATATCCAAGCGACTCAATTTCTAAATTACCTTAGTTTCAACGAAGGACGTGTGGTGATTTTCATTTGCCAATATTTTATGTTTTATTCTGTCCATCGATTATGCTTATGACTAAAAAAACAAAAGGTTTAAACAAGTTTTGTAACTCATCCATCTCTTCTTATTTTTTTTCTTCTTCTTCTTACCTTCTCCTTCTTACCTTCTTCTTTACCTTCTTCTTTTTCTTCTTTTTAATAAAGAAATCATCATCATTCACGTAAAATCTTCCTCCTCAGACAAAACTTATAACATTCTTCATACAAAAATCAACCATTCAATAGTTTTTCATTAAAGTCTTTACTAAATTTAGACATGATTTTAGGACCAAAACTAGTAACAGATACTACCTTTTAAAGGAACACAATTAGTGCAGTGTTTGAACAGAATAAATACGCACCAAGCCGTACCATCTGCATCTGTTTTGCTTGGTAATTGCAGGAAAGCACGCACACAAGTGCGGCATAATCTCCCGAACGGAAGGTTGATCAAATGGCGGGGCGACAAAAATGAAATGCCAAATGCCGAAGAACCTGGCCCAGCTTTTCTCATCCTGGCGGGCCCGCTGTGCCCGTGAGAGGGTGGATTAATTTAAATAGAATACAATGAGTGTAATTGTTGTTGTGGCATTTGTTTGTTTATGCTGCGTTCCCCCTCCACCATCCCAGCACCCCGACGCTTCCTTGCTCTTATCCTCTCCTTCTCGCTCTCGCAAGCTATACGACAAACGATACAGTTTGCTGTCCTCGTTCGTCCCCATCTCGAAAACCCAATGTTGCCGCTCGTTATTCTCAAGTTGTCGGCGAAGGATTTGTCGCGATTACACAGGCACACGCGGTGCCCGTGCCAGTTGTGTGACGCTAACACCACCCCGTCCCTCATCCGGGCACGCATTGGCCGGTAAGATTTTCCCGGATAAGCGCTTCGATAGCTGTCAACAGCCGCAGCCAGGCGGAGGGAGAAATGTTACTGTTTTTCCGCCTCCTGAAACACACCCCAGTCTGTAGGGGTGGGGATTGTTGCTGTGTGTTGGTGTGTTGTTTTCCTTTTGGCCTGCCAATTGCACACAAGTGGCACGCTGATGGTTGCACTGCAGATGGGTCGTGTCGTCGGGGAGAAGAAAATAGATTGCACCAAATTGCGACGACTTTTCCGCGTTCTGCCCGACTGAGCAGTCCGAGCACATGCGTCAGTCGACTGTCAGTCCGTCAGTGCGTGGTCGCACATGCCCACATTTGAGACGGTGATTTATAATCGGATGATTTGTTTATTAGGCTGGGGCCAATGAATTTAAATCGCTCACAGAACAGGCACCCCGCAGCAGGTCACGGAGGTTTTTCCCGGGCGTAAACACAACTGCACTGAATTAGTTAGCAACATATGCCACCGGAAAGCACGCACGGTAAGCGTTTTGGTGTTTTATTCCCGCCTGCAAGTGCTGCACCTGTTCACGCTGCTGGGTTGAAATGTCAGCGGCGAAAGTAGTGTTAATTATTAAACATTAGCACCTTGTTTGGCGTTAATGTAGGAGAAGTTGAAGGGTCAATGATCAGCTAATTTTATTCTATTTATTGCTTAGTGTCACGCATCCCATTAACTAGTACAAGAAATATGAAATAGTTTGACCGCGTTAGTGTATTTTAAGCTACTTATTTGTTTGGAAAAGAATTGTTGTCCTATTGAATATATTTAAATTAAAACTCACGAACAATTAGTTATGAATGAACTGAAAAGAAAACATCTTTTGCATACGCACACACACCACCACACGTTACGCTCGACCTCAAAAAAGTGATCGGCACTCTCTACCGGCCTAAATCAAAGTCGGCTAAACTCCGTATCGTATCGTTTCCGCGAATGGCAAATTATTTACCGTCAACCTATAGACATACCATTTTCTGGCAAATATTTTCCCGGGCAAACATTATCACACTCTCTTCCGCGCGCACGTTCTCTCTCTCTCTCTATCTCTCTCTCTCTCGCTCGGAGCCGTTCTCACGAATCTGCTCAGATGCCACACAGTTTCCACGCCGTGCCAAGATGGCTGCGAATGACATTGCGACAGGGAGATGGATTTAGATGGAAAAATGATGAAGTTGTGAGATATTTAACTCCCAATAAACTGCGTAGAATATTACGAAAGGTGTTTGCTTTCTATAAAATTAATTTAGATCCTGCTACTAAGCGAAAAAACAGTTCTAATGCCTTTCCAGTACTGGGAGTAAGCCTGCAACACCAGCTTCCAACTTATCCGGCCGTTCAAGATCCCATCGGGCCCATCTCCCGCAGCAGCAGCGGATGCGTTGGCGTGCTGTTTAAGTTAACGATTTCCAGAATGGCTTTTTTCACATCTCATCCCCTCAGCAGCGCCGGCCCGGCAGGACTTGCAGTCGGTCTGCAGCCGGTGGGACGAAAGTCGCTGTGCGCAGGCACCGGTTACCGTTGCACGGATCGACAAGGAGCGCGATGCCGCCCATCGCCGATACAGCCGGACGCCATCAGCCGGAAGGAGAGCAAACGACGATAGAAAATCTCCCTGCCGCGTGCTGTGCGGCGGTGCGGCGGAACGGATCCGCAGACACCAACACATTCAGCCGAAAAGCTTCACTTCGCCAGGCGCAGGATGGAAGTGCTCGTGGAAGCGCTCGGGCAGAGGAGAGCAAAAAAAATCGAAATCTAAACACTCGTCTTATTACACAACTTAATAATATATAGAGTCATCGTCAAATATTTGATGAGTGATTTTGATAACGACAGGAAAGAAAGGAAAAGAGAAAGACAAACAGCTAGGCGAGGCGGGCGCTTCCGGTGGTGGGCGAGTGAGGGAGAAGCGAGGGTTCGTGGAAAGGGAACGCTCGCAGGGCAAGTACGCCATGCTTGAGCCACCCAGATCGCAGCAGGCGACGGTCGACGGTCGCGATTTTAGTCGTTTACGCTGTACGATGTAATTCTTGAGATTTCGGGCTTCTCGTCGGCGTTTTATTACGATGGAAATCATCGGAATGAGATGAACTTTTTCGCGAATTGTTGTGGGAAATGCTCGAAATAAGGTTCAAGAATCCGAGAACAGTTTCGAGTCATTTCCCCACAACACTGCATAGGATTAAATTCCCACCAACCAAAGTCTCGCTCCCGCTCTCCAAAACAACTCCCGGGAAGCCCCGCATTAGGCGTTCGATTGGGACATACCGCAAGCTCGGGGAATTCCATAATGCCAAGCTACCAATCCGAGCACCTTGCCCAAACACCGAACCGAACCGACCCCGAACGCCGGGCAAATAAACATAAAGCCATCGCGCCAAAGCAATGCAAACAGGAGCAAAAGTACCAAATAAAACAATCCAGCGCCAGCGTCGGACCGGTGGTTTCGGTGCGCCGCGGAGATTCGGAAATCGGAAAATCGGACGGACCGGACGGACAGCTAATTCGTAGGCAAATATTTTTACCCAACCACCAGAGGCCGCCGCTGGACGGAGCTTTTGCCCGAGGTTTTGGGTTTTGGGGGCCCGAAAAATCGATCGGCCCCGTCGGTACCGCACGCCGTATTTGTTGTTGTCGAATCAAAAAATAATGCCACCGATGTTTACTGCTCCCCCCCGAAGACCAAGACGAGACGTCCCGGAGTTGGAGCGGGACGGCAGGGCGGGGAACGAACCGTCAATGATCCGATTAATGATATTTATCCTCAAACAACTCCACCAGCTCCATGTCGGTCCCGGCACGATTGCACGACTGCACGAGCGTCCCCGTGCAACTGCGAGAGCCCTTTCCGGGCCCGGGGAATAGATTATCGACCGAGAGGAACGAGGTGTGATGATGGTAGATCCTTTTTAATGATCGCAGCGAGAACTATTTTCCTTTCCGTTTGCAATTGATTCTGGTTGGGAGGGAAGTTGCTGTATTGTTTAATGATATATGGCTCGCGATGATTGGGTGTTGTTTGATAACAACACAGTGTAACAATATGATATTATCTGCGTAGATATTATTCATAGTCAGCCATTGTGATAGTTAAAGACAGCACGGCACGTTCCGAAGGCAGCTCAAGAGACAGCATGGCTACCGTTTCATTTCAGAAGGCTGTGGATTTAAAATAAAGTTTAGCTTCTTTGATCTTACAGGATTTTCCATCTATTTCATTTCATCCATGAACAGTTCCCAGAGTTATATGAATTCGTTTTCACCCAATCTTCAAACCAGCTAAACCTCGAGCGACAATCCCGTCGATGTAAGTATTCAATCTGACCCGCTAAACAGAGTAAGGAAGCCGTGCGTAGGAAATGACATTTCACGAAACGTTGGAAGGATTGCAAGATTGGATGAAACGAGTTCAAGTAACTCTGGGATCTGTTCAAGAATTCCTGAAATTAAACACAATTTATTTTTTTCACGTTTTTGCTTGCCCATTGAGCATTTGAATATTAATAACACATAAGAGCATTAATGTTACTAACAAAGGTATCAATAATTATGTTTGCACAGCCTGTACCGAAATTAATACTGCACCAAAATGTGAGCATAATTTATTAACGTTGAAACATAAATACAAAAATCCCAACCACCTCAGAGTCACGTCAACGGGCGGCTCCACCGGGGGCAAACAATAAATTTGCCGATACACGCTCACCACGATTTTCGACCATACGCGCCCCATTAACTTCTTGATCGGCCGGCCCTGGTGGCGGGTTAAACTGTCCGGAATTGATCCGGATCGGGCGTCGCCGACCGGTGGGCGTGCAAATTTTATGAGCACATTGTTACACATTTACACAACATATTGGCTGGCGCAAAAGCATTTTGCCGCTGAAATAAAAACAAAACAACGATACCGTTCAATAAAGCGACCGGCTCCGCAAAACGCAATGCTCGTGGCGGCTTTACGAGAGTGCGCTTGCAGAATGCATTTCCCGGGCGCGAGGAAAACAATGCGTACACCGGCGCGTACATTGTGGCTAAATTATTAATGACAACAATTATGTTTTCCGTGCTGCGCAAACGGCCGGGCTCGGGGGACATAAAAAAGAATCGCGCGCCCGATCCTATTAGCGAGCCGGGGATCCCCCGTAAATGGACCCCGCCAGGCGCGCGCGCGTGAAGGTGTTGATATTTGCCGAATGTTTTATGGTTAGGTGGTCGGAACAAGCCGAAAGGACATTTTTTACGGTGTGTACAAAATGTTAACGGAATGCGGAGAGGATAAAAAACAATAATGGAACGCCGGTTAGTTTGTTTTGCTATGCAATTGTTGCACCGATGTTTGCACTCGTGGTGCATGCGAGTCGCAGCGATGGGAGGCTGTAGCTTAGGGTTGTGGGAAAACAAATTAAGCAACATGTTGTTTTTTTTTCGCTTCATATTTTAATGTTTGCTGTCATAACCGGATGGGGATTATATTTGTGGCTTACCAGCCATGGGTTTTTTCACGGAGTTTGTTTTTGTGATGATTATGATTATGTTGTTGAGCGAATTGAAAGCATTTAATGTTTTCGTCTCTTTATATTTCTCGACACACACAACAAATCAACATATATCACCTCAAATAATTGAGCGGCATTCATAAGCGAACACAATAATACAAGTGCTTATCGAACGATGCAAACTATGCAGAAAAACGAAGCGATGGATTATTCGTAGAATGTAATCATAAGTTTAATCAAATATACGACCAAGATGTCCCTCCCTTAGGATATGTGGCATGCTCAATAGAATATGTCCTTCCCTTTTGCCTTCAATTAATCGCAAGCTCACGTCCAGGGAATAGTCATGACTATTTAAAACTATATCGAAATATCCGATCCTATTTGAATGACGATTAAGTTAGCAAAGTCAACAGACTCTTAAAATTTTATGCTAAAGAAACATATCAAAATCCCAAAATAATCACCGAATTGAGCTCCTGTAATGAATAAATTACACAAAAAAAGAACGCGCAAAACAAATCTATCGATGCACTTTCCCTTTTTTGCCATCACACCCATTTGCTGCAACTAATGCCTTGCTCAAACCCAATATGAGTTTGTACAGAGATTGTTTAACTTTGCGGCTGCTACCGTACAGCGAGTGTGCCCGTGTGTGTGTGCGTTTGAGAGAGGAGAAAAAGCGTAACAAGTTTATTTTATCGGTCTCATGACAAACTAACCGTGGTTGAATTGACATTAAACATAACCAACGAGCACAACAACACAGACGGAGGGAGAGAGAAAAATAGAGCGAAAAAAGCACAACAATAAAAAAATGGTCACAAAAACCACCCACACACTCCCCCTCCCATTGTGCTCTCATTGTAGTAATTGTACACACTGAAATAATTCACAGCGTCAACCCGGCTGGAGGGAATGGGAAGGAAAACAAGAATAGCAAAATCAGAGCAAAAAGAGCCGCGTTGATGTGCCAACACGGCCCAAATGGCACGTTCAGGACGAGCAGCAGGCGTGTATGTTTTCTTTTTTCCCTGGCCGCTTATGTGTGTGTGTGTGTGTGTGTGATGCTCAATTCCCACTTCACTTCCTCATTGCCTGCTCTATGTTTCTATAAATATTTGTGATTGGACAACATTTCCGTTCGCATTATAATAACATTTTAATCATATTTAAACGATACGCACAGCAGCGGCAGCACAGCGTATGGGAAGGTATACACGACGGCGGCAGGCCGGATGGGGACGGGTCGTCTTGTACATACAAAAAAGCCAACACGCCGTGTACATACTTCGGTGAGTAGGAAAATATTTTTCCGCGGTAAACTTGGTTATACATTTGATCTGCGGTCTGCGGACCGTATCAGATAGAGCGACCAGAGACCGACGCGACGGACGAGGACGTGTTTGTCGAGGGAACTAGTTCAGGTAGGTGATTTTTTGTTGTCGCCATTACGGAGACACCCCGACTGACTCACCAGGGTGGGTTTGGCGAGAGTGAGTAGAGTATGCACAGGGAAGATGGGACTGTTTATCACCCGTCTGCGGGCAACTATCGCGACATGCACGGAGCTATCTTCGGGGCCGGGCACGAAAACAGCAGCATATTGTAAGACCACGGCACACGGTGGACACGGTACCGTGAACGATTCTGCAATTGATGGCATCTGCGAAACCACGGTCGCCCCACAGTCAATTGGAAGTTGGTCAATATTAGACATGATGGTTTGTCCAATTAGCGGCTTGCCGATTGCCACAGTCGGCGAACGTCTTCAACGCCCCTGCGCAAATGACGGTTACACGCGGGTTTCCCTGTGAACAACGTCACTCCATCGGAAATATAATTTCGTGTAGTATTTTCTTCACATATCAAGCTTCAAGCGGTGTGATAAATGCATTTTCTCGTTGAAATTTAGCCTCTGTATCCACTGCTTCACAACTCGTTCGCTTCACCGTACCGGAAAACTAGCGAACGAACCCGGACCCGGCCGGACCTCATTCGGCATTCATTGATGTTTATCTGCCAGCCTCTGTCAATAGGACTTTCCTCGCTTCCCACTAATCGATAGTTTTGCTGTGGCGACTACACGCGCTTTATTTTCCACTCCAATTTCCAACCACGAAAGCACACATACATTTAGGCACTTGATTGAATTGATTAATTTAGCCTTTTTTGACGTCGCGCTACACACGAACCGAACCGGGGGCGGTTATAGAAGGGGAGGGCGAAACGTTCAAATGACCGCTGAAAATGACACAGGAAAATGCGTTGTATAATACGCTGCGCCGCTGACAGTATTTACGGTTATTAGCTCGATGAACAAAATGAAGCAGAACTTCAGTACGTATTTATGTACAGAAGCGTAACTGACTTGAAATTTATTGTTAGCACAAATTATTTTCTTGAAATATCAGTAACCTTTTGAGTTGCAGAACTGAAACAATTTATTCAAAATAATGTCTCAATATTCCAACCCAACACGACAACCATAGTAGGCATTGAAATAGAGTTTCCTTATTTGAAATGGAGTGGCGCCGTCTGTTGGCGAGTAGCGTAACTAACCGGTATTCTGGTTTTGGACGAAGTTTACAAATTTCCTGTATGTTTTATAATTTTTTAACTTTTAAAACCTTCCTTATTTTTTAAGTCTCTATTAAATTGTCCACATTTATAACCTTTGCGCATTGAAGAAGTATCAACTTGGGCTCTCCGAGCCTTCCCTTTCGTGTATGTATTTAGATGATTTTTGCTCTAACCAAACGCAGATGGTCTCGCTCGGCCTATTTGCACAGCTCACGGTTCTAATTAATAAACAAATTATTTTATTTGCCACCAGAAACCGATAAAACGGACAGCCCGGGGCCAGTGTCATGCCGGGTCCGGGAGACTCGTGCAGTACAATTCTCTGCGGTTGAAACCGTTGTGCACCGGTGCTGGTGGCTTCCAGCGTGGCGGCTGGTCCTGCCACCATGGCCAGGTGCAATTGCGCTACCGCTTTTCGGCGTGAGCATGTGCACGAGGTGTTGTGCCCGGGCAAACAACAGCCCCACAGCTGCGTAAGATAGGCAAGCCCGAACCGGAGCACAACGGCCGGTAGTGCTGTTTAACAGCTTTTATATCTAATTAATTATTTTATTTGAAAGTATTTACCTAGACGCACGGTGAGATGAGATGAGTCGCCGTTTGTTTGTGGAAGTGCATTCCGCGGGTAGCAATGGAGGTGGTGGTGGTCCGCGGGCGGGTGACTGCACACGTCACCGGCCTCGAAACTGCACCCGAAGAAACTCCGGCCCGACGCGGTCGTGATAAAACACAGCGCCGCTTGGGCGTATCTCGCGCCATAAGGCGATCTCTTATCAGCACGAACCCAGGCTCTCGCCGCTGCGCAGGAAGCCGCCGGATGTGCAAATAACATTTTGGTATTAAAAATAGAATATCGTCGGATTCACATACACACACAGAACGAGGAAAAAAACTCCCTCAACCCGGTCGACCCAGCAAACTCGCCTTCGTTGCTGCATTTTATGGCCACTTTTTGCCATTTTATCACGGGGAGGGCTGCTGTGGGTCGAGAAAACGGCGGGCTTAAGGAACGTTTTTTGTCGCGGCGCTGTTCCCGAATGCACCGAAAAGCGTGCGCGTACGAAAGTGTTCTCGGTTTGCATCCGCGTATACGCGTTGCCGAGCTCCCCGTGCTAAAGCCGTGCAGCGTGCCCGCGTTGCGTCCATTCGCTTATCTAGTTCAAATACTCCGATTTCGTTAATCGTACGTAGGGGCATATTAATGAACGGATTTTATTGTACCACCGGTGTACGTGCAGCCCGCTCGGTGGTGGAAATTTCCATTTTTATAATTTTATTGCGACGTTCCCGTCGGCCCCGCGGCGGTGCACGGTGTTTTGTTGGTTTAAAGGGAGAAATGGTTGCTTCATGATGCTTTTCTTTCGGCGTTTGGTTGCTGTTTGGGTGAAGTGGTTCAAGCGTCTTTTACGGACTTTTTGGGTGCAATAAAAGCGAGAGGTTCAGTAACATTTGTTTAATTTGAACATGTTTTTTTCAATCTTCAGTTCCAACTGGACATCTAAGGCTTACGAATCTCGTTTTAAATGTCACTCTTTCTCCTTCGCTTTTACATCTTTATCTTGACATATTCATAAGATTTCGTAATTTTACATTATTCTATCTACAAAAGGGTAGCTCTGTTCAGAAGTACTGTTTATGACCCATTTGTCTTGATCTTTACATTATAGAAAAGGTTCAATATGATAAAAAATCGACAATCCAAAATCATATAGACGATGCAACTCATTCGAAGCTTTAACTAAATTTCCGATTTTTGCTTGGGTATTTCTGAATATCTTTTCTTCTACAGCATCTTCGTTAATCCATAGGTGAACTAAAACATTTCCATTCAGCTTCCTAATCTAAATTTTAACTTACAGACGAAAAAAGAAAGAAGGTATCTTACAAAACACATTGTCCAACACGCTAATAAGAGATTGAGTTTAATCTCTACTGAAATGCATTTGAACGCAGTACACTTAACAACTGAACAAGATAAACAGTGAAGTCCTATTTTTGCTTTATTAAAAAAACCCCTATTTATAATCGGTTTGACGAGAATGAGTAAAATGTTTGATGACAATTGAATCCAAAGTTAATCACTTACGCTTAAAACCATCTCAAGCACCCACGGTAAAGCTCGAACCGCATCACCAGTGACCGTGAGTGCTCGAGAAATAAAAAGCGCCTCCAAGCGACAACGACAAACCAAAATGGCAACCGTTTGACAAACATCTCGTCGACGAGTCCATTATTTTAAAACGTTTCTCTCATCGCTCGCATCTATTGACTCACCGGCGGGTGGTAGCCAGAGGGTGGGGGGTGGATTGGAAGGCCCGATTTCCCACCGGCGGTCGCTGGCAGAGGGCGCGCTTCATTTGGTGGCGATGTTTTCAATTTCAGCTCATCCCGAATCGTCCAAACATTTCGGGACGCGTCTACGTATCCCGCATCATTTCTGCGTTCAAAGTGAAAGATCACAAGCGAGCACAAAAAACGCACCACTCACTTTAACTCATCCGACGCACGCGGAATGGGAGGCTGGGCTCGCCCCGTCCTCCACGTCCTTTCGTTTCGGCTGCGCGCGGCAAATGGCGGACGGGCGGTCACAACAAACCGACCGCCAAAAAAATGACAGCAAAGAACAATGCAGTCGATCTTCCTCCGGGGTTCCTCCAAACCGACCTGCCTTCCTTTTCGGTTCGGGTTCGCGGCGAGAATATCGTATCATATTTCAATATTTTATTTCATTTGTTCCCGTCAAATATTTGGGAACGAAAATTTTATTTTAAGAAGTCCCATCCTCTCCCATCCTCGGTGTGCTTTTAACGTCACGCTGCTTCGCCCCGCTCGCTCCACTAGCGTCGTTCCAAACTGCAAATGATATTCACCCAAATGGCTCACACTATGGCGGTCATCCCGGGTGGAGTGGATGCCGTCTGTTTCCCAGGAATTATCCGCCCCGATGTTCCGACCTAAAATGGAGGCAACGAAGGCAGAGAACAAAAAACGACCAGGAGGACCCGAATCGATTTTATCTGAGCTCGTTTGCTCGGTTTGGATATTTGCTCGTGCACTTTACGCCAGGAAGCCCATCTCTCAGGCTGTTCGGTCGAGTGTATTAATAAAAATATGACATCGTTTAATTTTATCTCCTAATCATCGATCTATTGGGAACCATTTCTTCTCGATGTAAATTGCTACAGAGGAAACCATGCACGGCCAATTGACGATCGGGCTTTGTCGTTCTGCTATTTTTACGACGGCCACTCCCAGCATACTCACACACACGCGCGCCGTCGCGCTCGCTCTCGATGATCTAGCTGGAAAGACCTGGTCTGGCCGTCGTCGCCCAGAGCTAAATCTAGCGACTGGATGCAAACCGATTGCACAAACAAATTACCCAACGCTCTGTCGTCATCAGCGTCCTCCTTCTGGTGAAGGTTTCGCTTCGCTGAAGGTGAGACTGATCAGTGCGATGAGTGCACCGCCGGGTATACATTGTAATGAGCTAGGACATATCCGGCCCGGCCCGGCCGGTACCACCCCACGGCAGACATCGGACATTTTCTTCGTGGACGGCTCGTCGCCGGGCTTTCAGCAAATGGGGACCCACCTCTACCTCACGAATGTGACAGGTGATTGTTAAACATATTGTTTGTGACAGCGAGATAAAGCTGCTCATAAATGTGATGATGATGATGATGATGGAGGTGCTGATGGGTGGTTGAAAGCAGGATTGCAGGGGCTTTTTTTTCCGAGAATCCATTTTTATGAGGAGGTTTAATGTGTGAGAGTTCCTGTTAAAGCTCTGGATCCAACAAGACGATGGATGTAGCAGTAGTATTATTGTGAAAATTCACACTTTAAGGATGACGATCTACTATAGACAGTATATCTTAGTTGTTTCCCATTGTTCGACTTACAGTGCTCAGCAGAAGTACCACAACTTGAATCTTGAAGTCTAAGAACAATCATTTTATTTTAAATGAACTTCAAGACTAAGTGTGCAATCATTGAATAAAACTATCTGAAAATGTTTGGAAAACAAAGACCTCAATCTTTAAAAAGCTCAATTTTGTTGAAATCAAATATATCAAGAGCTTTTGAAGTCTCTATTGTGTGAAAAAAGATGTACAGTTTCGCTTTATTACACACGTCTCCTTCCTGACGTATGAATGAAGCACACCGCACTTAATTCTCTGTCGATGCATTCCGGACGCCTCGGAAGCGGTGTCCGAAAAGGGTGAAACACACCCGAACCCCGGGCCGGGCAATAGTTTTCACCTAACGTTGGCTTCACGCTCGATTTCACGCAACAAAGCGGCATCCTCGTCGGCCGAGTCCATTATTGTGCCGATGCGCCTCCGGGGCGCTAGAAATCACGTGAATGGATTAAGCCCTTAAGTCCTTCAGTTGGCCCGTCACACAAAGCAAGTACCGTGCAAGTAGCAAGCGGAAATGAACTTGCTACTTGCACAAAAAAAAAAGAGACCAAAACGCTTCCAGCGCTTCCATTCGGGTTTACTTGCATTACATGGGTCCTTCGGTCGGGAGTGGGGACGTGTTGCTTGAACTTTCCAGTCAAAGAAGAAGAGCAAATAGCATCCTGCTGCTGCTGCGGTATGCGTTGGTATAAGCTTTATCCTCGCAGAATATACCTGGACAGAATGAGAGCAGATGGAGTTGAGCGATTGCTTCTGGCATAAATCTGTTCGTATCTGGCGAAGGGATTGTGTGATAGGATGCCTTGTGATGTTATTAATATGAAACATTGCTCACATTATTAGGGATGTTCCCTGTAAGAAAGTCACCATCATTCCTTTGTCTCTGTATTGATCAAAAACCCTCAGCCACCATTATCCAATCGGCAGCATAAAAAACACCGCTCAAGATAATAAACCATCCAGTCAGCAGTCAGCAACGCCACCAGCCAACCGCCATCGTACTGATCGTACCTCCCTGTGTGCAATTTCATTTCCCGTGCGTGCGGGTGGCGGGAAACTCGCGCATTCGCGGGAAAAATTTCCACCCCCGGTCCGCTCCCGGGCGGTTTCCCTTTTTTGCCGTGAGCGCCGCCATCGCAGCGGAACGCAAACATCGTTTTGTTTGATGACCAAAGCGCACGATAAACACCGAAATTCGGCTTCTTTATTAGCAATTTTCTACTGCGCGCCGCAGACCGGCGGACCGGGGCGGTTTGGCCGGAGAATTTCCGCGACCGGACGCACATTTTACGGGGTCGCCTCCCCAATGTCCAATGCAACGGAAAACGCTCGCTCGCCCGCTCACGCCTGAATTACCTAATTGGTTTGCAAATCCCGAAAATCTAAATCAATATTTTCCCAAATACTCAACATTATTATCTTTCGGCAAATAAGTTTCCGCGCCGGCGGTTCGCGCGGTCCGGGCCGCTCTTCGCCGCGCCCGAATATCGGCATATTTCCCCCCAATAATCTCCACGTGTGTTCCACGTTGCTGTGCGTGTGTGTTGGTGTGAACCGGGAGGTTTTCTGTGTGGGAGTGTGTGTTTTTTTGTCCATTTCAGCACTCTCGGTATTTTGATTGCCACTGGGGCTGCTGTTGTGTGGCGCACTGCGCGATGGTCGTTAATTGGCTGCCCGTGAAATATGCCGTACACATACGGAGCAATCGGTCGGAAAATTTACGATCGATTGTGTGCTTGCCCGTGTGCAGCAGGCGGGGGTGTAGTTTTGTCCCGTATCACAATTGGTGTGTTTGTTAGGTAAAGCAAAATTATTTGCCAACCGTCGCAAGGCGCAAGGTAAAGAGACGCCATAAAACGATCATAATTCTTTGGATGAGATAAACTAAACAAGGGAACAGTGTGTGTGTGTGTGTGAGTGTGTTTGTTGAGATAATTTTATTTTCATCACATAATTTTCAAGGTAGAAATAGTATTTGATTGGATCTGGTCTGTCTTCTCTCTCTTTTCATAGTTTTTACTTCAATCTGTGACATTTTCAAATATTTTCTTTTTTATCTTCAATTTTCCTCTTAATTCTCAGAGAGAACTATTGACGTATCAGGTAAGCAAATAGTTTATAAATCATTAATCAACGTTTGTATTACTACTTGTTTTTGCTTCTAGCGCTGATGAGTCTAAGAAGCATACAATACACTCCACATCACACTCTTCTAAAACGTTTTTCGCGTTTAATTGTGCATTCCTCATTTTAATTGCTGGCAGGGAATCTTGTATCGTTCTAATTATAGTTTGTGTATTTATTATTCACATTTTAGAAAGATTTGCAAAGCATTATTTACTACATTACGTGTCAGCGACCAACAATCGCTTAAAGTGTACAATTATACAGGAAAACAACTGTATTAGCTTGTTTAGAGTAAACGCCGGCTCGAGCAAAGAACAACACTAGCCAATATACACAGCGTCTGCCTACTAACAATCGGCGTCCTTTTATGCCAGTGAGTAGCATATGATAATAATGTTATTATTCTATCTTTTTTGTGTATGTTTGACAAATGCCCACACCATGCGACGGTGTGGGTGTGGGTGATACACACATGGACGCGGGATTCCGCAAGCCGGATGAGCATTGGTTTGCAGCGCGCAGGAAATGTTTTCTAGTTTTTCGGCAGGGCCACCCTGGCAAACAACACGCGGTGTATCAACAAGAGTGGGCCAGCGCATACGCGCGCCCGCGCCGTGGTTATAATTTTGGAAGATAAAGCACCCTCCACCGGGGAACCCAAGGTTTGCACAGTAATCATTTGCATACGCTGCACTTTCCGAAACGGGCGAGTTAGTGTAGATGCTGTGTGCGCAGTGTTTTGTTCTATTAGTAGCTATCGATTGGAATCTATTGTCCAAAATACCCGAGTGCGTTTGTTTCACATTGAACTGGACTTCTCACACTGGAACACTTCTTTCTGCATTCGTGTTTTGTTTTACAAACCCGTTTCGTGTTTGATTAGCTTCAAATATTTGTAGCAAGTGTGACGTGAAGCTGTGTGCAGTAAAACTTTCGGTTTTCACCCCGTTCCGGGAACGGAACGGCCCGAACCCGAAGCGCACCCCCACCAGATCCTGGTGAAAATTGATACACATGTTTGACGTTCTTGTCGCTCGGCAAACAGCCGTTAAACGCCGGGCTAACGCGAATGTGGCGCCGGCGGTGTGGGTTAAGTTCTAATTAAATTTCGATCCCGAGCACCGCTAAGCCTGCTGCTGCCGCTCCGGAAGCTCACCGTGCAGGCATGCGCGTGTTTTTATACCGGTTCGATCCACCAACGTCCTCGTACCATCGGCCACCTTCCCCGCGGCACGTCTTCGCCAAATCTACCCACAGAAATCTATAGCTCAAAATCTTCTTTTAATGAAATAAAAACAACAGCATTGTAAGTAATTAAGTTTTATGCTCCAAAGCGAAACCATTTCGCATTTCTAGACCAAGTCACGAATTCAATTAAAAATTTATCCTTTCTTCAACCCGTTTTTTAAGCCCCAGCGCCAGTGCGCGCCAGTTAAAACTCGGCACTCGGTCGTGCCGCAGCTCGCTCTCCGGCTCATTTGATATGCAGGGCAAGGTAAGGTTGCGCATGGGTTTGCAGAAAAAAAGCGCCCGGAACGGCTACAAATTGCCCGCCCCCTCCGTGCTTTCCCAGCGCGCACCACCGGTGTGAAAAACTTCGGAACGTGGCACACAGCAGCGATGGCGCCGGTGGGGGGTTATGGTGGAACGGGGCGTGAGGAAAAGCAAAATGCGCGACTTTTAAATTGGAATTGCCTGCCGTTCTCGAGGAGCGTGAAGTTAGAACTTGTGCGGGCGCTGGTTTTACGTTTATTACGTCACCACGTTGGTGTGCTCGTGTTCGGAGGAGTTTTATTTTAATATACTGCGACAACACAAACTAATTGGAGCGGATGAGTTTTTATCTCAATCGATTCTTTTTTTTCGTCGAGGAAAAATAATTGATTTCGTGTTGATTTGAAATGAATTTGTGCGTCATAGCAGCCAGGGAGCCAGAGAACCATATTCTGAAGAGAAAAAAAACTTCAAAAGGGCGGATCAAAGTACGCATAGTAATTAATTTCAAAGAGACAGTTTGTCCTTAGCGCCTAAGGCGAGGATAATGGAATGGTCAATGCTGAAACCACATAAGCTTCGGATCAACGACGGAAGAGAATTTCAGTGCTTGAAACTTAATTAAATCACAATGGTTTCTTTTCGCCCGCCTCACCTGCCATCAATACACCAATCACATCCGCTCCAATCTCGAAAGAAGCTCGACGTCGACGTGAACCCGCACGGCGAAGCACTTCATCATGCACGGCGATGCAGTTTATCATTGCCCAGTACTTAGCGCCGAACCGAGCGCCGAACCCTTCGAAGGCGGCCGGGGCCGGCAGCAGCACCGGAGGGACTGCAAAGTAAAGAAAAATGCATTTTCACTTAAGTCCACTTCACCTTTGGCAAACAAACGAAACCGGCACCGCGAAACGAAGTCACCGGGTTCGCGCGGTCAATTGACGGGCGACGGCAAAGATCAAAGTACCGTGGCACCTTCCCGGCCGGGGTCCTTCAGCGACCACCACCACACGTGTGTGTGTGTGTGTGTGTGTGTGAGTGCGCGTCTCCCATCGACGACGATCAACACACATCGCATCTTTCATCAATATTTCACCTGCCGTACCGTGCAAAAGGAGGAGGTGGCCTTTGTTGTCTCCGGTGCCGCCATTTCGCGTGTACGTTCGGCTCGGTTCACTTAAAAAGCGGGCCGCCAGCAGCGGGATGGCCATAATTTTAATAAGTTTCGAGTACGATAGCACTCCCGTAAATGCCACTCGTTTGCGGCGATTGATGGCGAACGGACCGGCACACATGCGCGCCCGGTAAACGGTAAACGGAACGCCATAATGGGTGGGAGGGGGACGCAATTTTCCCAACCTTTGTGCCGACGCGACGCTGTCCGCAGTGGGGAGGATAATATCACGGCGACGCGAGGCCTTTGATCATGCAGCAGCATGCTTTCCGATACTAACTTCCAGCGGAATCGGCCGAATCGGTGGGTTTGATTGCTTGCGATATTGACATTCGCCATCAGCCGCCTGGAGTTTTAATGTATGCGCGTATCGGATAATGGAGATGGGAAGAAAATTTCAGCAAATTATGTTACGATGACCGCACAATCAGAGATATTAAAAGCATGGTTCGCCTAATGGGCGAACAAATAGCATATGGATGAATGCAAGTAATTTGCGATACACGAACCCGTTTCGAATGGAATTGTTGTTTGCTCTAATGTCCTTGCACGAGCATTTTCTTGAAATCTTAAGTAATATTCAGCGCAACAAACCCTTTTCGAATGTTGCTGTAATATCTCGCGTAGCGTAAAGCTAATTAAACAAGCTATAGTAAAATCCTCAGCAAACGGAGCCCGACACGATACACACACACACACGCCATCGTCTGCTAATCGAAACTTGTCTAATCCTTTTTCCATTAACGCCACATGCCAACTGCTTGCCGGTTTCCGGCCCGGCTGCGAAACTATCTGAATTCATAATTTATGGAATGTGTTTACAAACTGTCCCGCCAGTCAGTGCCGAGCACGCCGCTTTCCACGCCAGACACGCCAAGAGTTTGGGTAGAATGGAACCGTTCCGCAAACCTTCGCTGCCTGCGCTTGTCTGCGACGGGATGAAAAGATGGAGTCATTTCGGGGAGCCCAGCATCACGCCAGCCGACCAACCGACGCAACAAAATTCATCACCCACACACACGGGCATTGGACCTTCCGTCCGATGGATCATCCGGTTGATGGCATAGAGAAGAGGAACAAAAAAAATGGTGATACAGATAACCGTGCCGGGCAACACTGGCAGGCTGATGAGTTGGATGGTGGTTTTCCACGTACGATGGGAATATGTTACGGCCAGAGAACACACACACACACACACTTGTGCACGCCTGCGTACAAATTATGGAAAGTTGTGTTGTGCTGTTTGCTCTATAATAAGGAGAAGGACAAGGTTTGTTGGATGAGTCGTATCAACGAAGAACTTACTCACTTTAACTTTCCGGTAAAACTACGCATTTTTTCATCTATCACTTAACTGATGACATAACTTCTTCTCGAAACAGTGCGGTCAATTGTACAAAAGAAACAAAAACGTCTAATAAGAAACCCATCCAAAGCTCTTTTCCATCCAGTTTGAAAGGAAGTTTTCAGGAAAATTTGAGCTCAGAGTATATACGTTTGCGACTACGCCTGTCATCTAACCGCTTACTTGACTTTGTTTGTAAGTAAGCTTTATAGCTTATGCTCCAATTAGATCCAATGCTTCAACTCCTTCTCTTAGTTATTGAGTAAACGATAATAAAACATAAAACCATAAAAATGATCTAAACTCAACAAATTCAGTCAAATTTAGCTTTCTTTGACATCAGTAATATAGAATACATAACATCAAATACAAATTAATGCCATTCTCACATCAAATATATTGACTTCTGACGTTTTATATTGCGCTGAAGGAATTGAAATGAATGACCAAATTATTGTAACTATTTGTGAAAATATAAACGTATAAAAGAGGCTGTTCGAGCCGTCGTGCCATCTGACACGAACCATATTTTCAAGGGAAACTAACAAAAACCCATCCAAATGACCGCCCGTGGTCAGCAAGGTGTGAAGGAAACTTATTCCAGAACTTACGCTCATGCTCGATACTATTTGCTATTTCGGACGATCTTGAAAAGCCATTGCTGTCTCCATCTAAAAACATCACATAACCCTCCGGTAACGTGCCGCGTGCCATCGCCAGTAACGTCTGTTTGCCGTGCACTTTTGTGCGATGCAAAATCATTATGCTGAGTTGGAGCCTCATGTGAGGTGAACGAAAGCGAAAAAAAAAAACCGTCAACATCACGCACGCCGACGCCGAAGACCGAATGCCTCACACATAAATGCTGCACAAACACTGCAGAGCAACAGCAGCGGTGCGCCCGTGCCGCAGCGTTCTCGTGCCGATGCTGCAGCAATAAACCGTGCGCTCTTAAGTGAGAAGAAAAACTGCTTCCCCGGGTTCGCTGTAGCTAACAGTGCGTTTAGCTAAATTACATCAAACAACCAGCCCGAGAGATGGCCCTTTTTTATCGCACACTCACAGACGCTCCTTGGCGCAACGCCCAGCTCACTGTCTTCTGGTGGGGGTGGAGCGAGGGTTAAAGGGGCAAAGCATCACACACACTCGCGCGGAGAAAAACGATCCCCACGGTATGCAAAAGTCGTCTGCATTTGCACGGAAGAAAAAGCCAAAAAGTGAAACTGCAATCCGCGACCCTGGAAGCTGCACATGCAGGCAAGTGGTCGCGCGCGATGCTACGGATATCGCGCGATGCGGCAAAGATCCCACACGGACCCACCGGCATCTCCGGGCCGGGTCCGGTGGAGAAAACGTGCGCACTCGGTTTGCTCTTGGCACACATCCGCATTAAAACTCTCGTTCATCGTCGTCGTCATCGTCGCCGTCGCCTCCATTGCCGGTCGCCGGGGAAGGCATCCGCCATGATAAGAAGGAATTTTCGGACGGGAAAACGGCGCACAAAATGCCTTTGGAATTGTTTTAATGGGCAAAGAGCGGCCCGTGGTGGGTGGGGAGAGGATGGTCCGCCGCGGCTGGATGCACCTAAACACGTACCGCGTGGCAAAAAAGTCATTCCAGTGATTACATGGCCGCGGCAGGGAGTAGTTGCCTTCCGGACCAAGACTTCGCGATTCGGGATCGTACCGAATAATCCTTCCCGCCCTGCCAGAGACGCATCCCGAAAATGCACCGCACGCCCAGGCCACCCCACAGCTCCGAATGGTCAGATATTTACCGAGCCGAAAGCGTGGGTAGGCAGGCGGCCGGAGTGTTTGCGCTTGTAAAGTTTCATTCCATTTTCTTTGCTTACATTTCCGTCGCAGCGTCCCAGTACGGGCGGGCCGTGTCGGCTGGCTGGCTGGCTGGTTGGTTGGATTGGCCGGGAAGACCGTCGTGCCGTCGACGTTGGCGTTGGCGGGATTATCAAACGGACGGCTGCAGCGAGCGCGACCGCAGAAAGAAACACAAACGGTACGAGGTGGTGGATCCGTGGAACCGAGCCGACCGAGGACGGGAGATGCATGCAGGCGAATGCATTTACGTCAAGTCATCCACCGGGCGGCCAGGACGCTTCTTGTTCGCGATCTTTGCCTCGTGCTACCAACAACGCAGGCAACATTGTTTGGAGAAACATGCGTTATCCTTGCTAATAGTAGGCCTTAGGCGGGCCCGGCTCGGTCGTGGCCTAGTGCGATTTATGAAAGTGGTTTGGATGATGTTGACTGTTTGCGGTTCTTCATGTAAGCGTACTTTGCAACGATTTTGTTTGACTTTTCGGTTACACATGTGAATCACTTTTTTCGTTTCTTGTGTGTGTTTATGAAAGGAACACACAAACGGTAATGTGTCTCAACCTTTTTTTGCGCGCGAAACTGTTGATGGTACATTTTACATTTGATTTATTAATGAAGGTGCACATGAATATTCAACAAAAAGTTCTTTTTCTCTAATAAACGCGGCCACCGAAGCAATTAGATTTGTTTATTGAGCATTTGTTTGTCAATTGCACGTTAGGAAAACAGCATAATACACCCAAAACTTGTTTCATACTGTGTAATTTTAAAGGATTTCTTAAAGCGACTGAAGTGTAAGTAAGACCTTAAAGTACCGCATAATTATTGGTTAATTAAAGAAAATTTAAAGAATTAAAGAAAATTTGCTTGATCAGCCTAAAAGTATGCAATGTTTTTCAGTTGTGCTTTATTTTTCAGTTTGCTTGTTACATAATATATGTGGTGTTACATAATATATGAAGAAATATAATTAATTTAAAAATTAATTGAAATGTACAGAATACGCTACATAAAAAATATACCTATTACTTGTCCTGATGGAACGATCCTCTCGTCTCGACCAATTCATAACTCTAACTTTTCTCTCCGACCCGCCTCGGGACCCGTTTGCGCAAAATTAAACTTAAGCAAATCCTGCAATTGATTTCGGCCCCCCCTGGCGAAGCGTTGCGCTGTCTAAACGTATTCGAATCTCCAAACAAACGCTCCGGACCAGATCGGCGAACCCATGAGCATCAAATCAAACAACCGCTCAAAAATCCTTGCGGCTGTAAGACGAAATCAGCGGTCCTTACGCCGGCTTAGAGCCGAATCTTCAACGGAAAGGGGTGGCGAGTTTCACCCACCCAGCGATCCCTCCTTCCGTCGTGCTTCCGCCTCCATCTGTCAGTCATAATGTTAATTAACAATTTCCATCATCATCGCCACCATCTTGACGGGAGAGCCGTGGCAGAGGCACTTTGCGACACTCGAACCGGGTCCGGTGCAAAACTTTGGCTTTTTCATCCCATCTCAGTCGCCCTCAAACGGGGTTGGCCCCCGTTGCCACCGCCGTGGAAGCTACTAATGTAATAGAATAATCTTCAAGTGCTCACATCATCCACGCCGCGGCTGACCGTGCGGCGGAAGGGCACGCCGGGATGCAGAAGCGTGGCCCTCTATCTATACACGCCCTCTCACGCCGAAGACGATCGCAAACGCTGCCAGCTCCGGTCCGTGGGCACGAAAAGCTGTTCTCTAAAATATTTTGTATTAAAATACGCAAGGCGCTTGGGTCGGGCGGTACGTACCGCACCGAAAAACTTTGTTAATTAAAATTATAATACTACTCGGCGGTGTAGGTGAAACCGGCCTAGGCGAAACCCGGCTGCACTTTGCGCTCCGCCCAACCGAGCTGCCAGCTGCGAACTTCTGCGAGAGCACACAGTGCGAGCCCGGTTCGGCGAAAAGTTGAGATCCCCTTTTTTTCCGGGAAGTTTGAGCGAAATCTCTTGTTGGTGTTAAAAATTGCCAGTAAAGGAAAGGATTTTATCGTCACAAGTTGAACAGTATTGTTCAACTCCCTAACATCCAAACACGTTCCAAAGCATAGAGCTGGTTGTAAATTTTATAGTTGAGTTTTGTATTGTGATACGTTCTGCTCAAACGGCAACAAAATGTTCCTCATGCTGAGGTTGGTTTAGAAAAGGAACGCAAATAAGCGTCAGGTGCTTAGTCGGCTTGTGGCTTTATTCCGAATGCATCCTTTCCGCACGACTATCACGACTCAGCACCCTTTAAAGCCAACCATTTTGTGGAGCACGAGTGTATGAAATAGAATTAATCGACTACCAAATGTCTGCTAAGCCACAACTACCCGAGATTAGGCCTTTCTTTTTCTGCCCTTTGATGCTGCCGTTCCAGTTCGGGACGTACCTTTTCCTTATGTACTGCATGCGGTAGTCTAGCTGTTGGCATTTGCTCCTTACCCGATGAAAAAGTCCTTTATTTATTTTCGCAATAAAAGTATCATTTTGGCGAGTGTGTGTTTAAGTTTGTGAATAAGCTAGTGCATGTTTCTGCACCTTCCGCAAGGACCAACACTGTGCAGATGTACATCGACCGTCTAATATAGTCACCCTCGCCGGGGATGCTGCCGCAGCGAACCTTCCTCTAATACACTTTCTCATTTCAGCAGCAGGCACCGAACGGCACCTAAAAACTGCGGTAAGAGATTATTGTTTTAGTCAAGTGCAGAACCACATGGCAAAACCCCACACACACACAGTTTTCCCCGGGAAAGCACGGACGCGGGACGGCCGACCGTGCACCTTCGCACCAGACCCGTTGTGGTATTATTTTTGTTTGTGCATTTAGCAGGAACAACAACGCTCATTTGCACCACTGGCTGCCCGGTTGGCCACGGGGAGCGGAGATCACTACTGCACCGGAGGCACTGCGGGGCACTCGCTCTCTTAAGCGACGGTGCGCACTCCAACATCTGGTGCGTTTTAGCGCAAGCAGGAAATTTCGGGCCGGAAAGTTCCCCCGGCAGCGGGAAAATCCTGCCAGCGAATCAACCGGCCACCGGGAAGACATGCGAAAGATATTGGAATTTCCGATAGAATTGGGATGTGTTCTTCAAGATCATTGTGTTGCACTTGTTACGAGGGGTTAGCATCCCCTTGTAAACTTATTTAAAAAGAAAATAAAATAATAAGGAAGAATATTTATTCCAAACTAACTTTGTCGTATATGATTTTTTGGAATCATTTACGATGAAGGCTTTTTGCTTTTAGCGTTGTGATATAAGTTTTGTTTACCGAAAGGAAGTTTATGTAGCTGCTACATTATTGTAAATAGCTTTAAACATAACCAAGTTGAAGATAGTCTCAAATGATAGCCATAGACAGAAATTATAGAGACAATAAATAGAATAAAATGTAATCAAACGAATAACCAAGCCAGCGAATTAGTAGGTACTCTTTGATTTTGAGCTTATTATACAAATCACACAAAAAACCAACAAGGTTTAACTATCTACCTCTTTTGGCTTCTCATTTCAAGATTAAATAGGTTTCTTTTTAATACAATTTGGTCATTTATTTATGATATATTACTTTTTTAAATATAGCCATACCCAAGACTTCAAGAGATCTAGTAGAAATGCACTCATCGTGAAGTGGCTTACAAATAAAGGATAAAAAATCTGTAACGTAGTATACGTATTGTTTGTTTTGCTGTGGATGGCCCTCGACGCTCAAAACCTCTTGGAAAATATATAAAAAGTCATCCGTAATTGGAATTATTAGTGGTGGATGTATTCATTCGTCAAACAAATTTCATCAACATCATGCGATGAGCTCCAATAGAAATGCATCCATCGGGAAATGGTGTTCAAAAATGCGAAAAAATCTGCAACGCGTGCTCTATTTGTTTTGCTGTTAAGGATGGCCCTGGTTGCGGATGACCTATTCGGAAAGATATGATAAATCATGCGTAATTAATATCGATAGTGAAAAAATACTTTTCGTCAAACAAATTTCATCAACATCATACGATAAGATCCAAAACAAATGCACTCCACGGATAGCGGATCAAAAATGCGAAAAAAAACTCCAATGCGAGCTGTTTGTTTTGTTTTGCTATTGAGGATGGCCCAGGCTACCGTAGACTTTGTTCATCAATCGATGATAAACCATCCGTAAACAATATTAATAGTAATTAATAGATCCATTCGTGACATTAAATTCATCATCTTCATTCGTGCATGCAAATGGGGAGTGTCTGTTTCAACATAAATCCATTCTTCGTTCCTAAATATCAGCCAAAATGCCAAATAACAACCCACCAACTGCTTCTTGTGAACTCAATCAAATCGTCGAACGCTGCGCTTGATACCGAAGGTCCCAACTAACCTTCTGCACCCGAAAGGAGAGGCAAGTGTCAAATCACAACACTGACAAAAACGAGTCCTTCCAGCAAGCGCATCATTGATGTGGCGCGTCCACCCACATGTATACTCCATTTCACTGTGCTCGCGCGCGCACTCACACACACACTTTCCCTCTCTGGAAACACTTGCAAACACCCCTACACAAACACACACACACATACAAACCCACGTAAACATAGTTCGCGAATGGCTGCGTGCAGTCGTTCTTTGCCAAACATCAATATTTGCTCATCTTTAGAGTGCTTGAATGAAAAATGTCCATAAACCATCTTATCTCGGAGAACGGACGCGTCTCGCCAATGACGGCGATGATGATGATGACGATGACGATGATGTTGATGCGAATGCTGGCAGGATGAATTCAATGCACCGCCGAGTGGACTTGGTTTCGCTGACCTCGACCTCCTTTTTCGCGCGCACGGCAGAGATGAGATGGAAATTTGTCCCATCTGCGCTCCAGTTTCGTCCTGGCCGCGTGCGTGCAGAGGAATGTCCCGATCACATCGGGATGTGTGTATGTGTGTGTTCATATAAATGTTGATATTTTACAAATAATATGTTTCACACAGCTTTTTTTTGAAACAGAAGTAATAAACAAACAAAAATCCGCCTGCGTTATCGGCAAATGTCCCTCTCGTGGTGAATCCTCTCAAGCGTCCTGCGTCGTTACCGGGTGAAAAGGTGAAAATATTGTAACAACCGCTGTCCCCGCACATGGGTCTGACATGGATGGCCCTTGAGACCGCATAGCGTAGGCACACGGTGCTGAGGGTGTATTATTTTATTTCCATTTTCTAGGCGGGGTTGGTCTTTTGGGAGGAAAAACGAAATCTGCCGAAGCTGACGATGATTGCAGAAGGACGGTGTGTTGGGAACGGTACCACTTTAAATCCCTGTCGAAAACCGACGCCGATGGACAGCGTGCTCAATGTGCCGAAAATCAAACAACGTTCGAAGGGCAGGTCTGAAATTGAAGTGTCCGTATTGAACCAGATGCTTGCGGTCGTCCACCGGTGAGAGTGTGCTGCCCTGCTGAATGAAGTAATTTTCCTACGCAATCCCTTCGAACACAGTCAATCACAGGCTGGAAGTGCAAATAAATCGAAATGTCTTACGAAACGACCGTTTGCTCCAAAGTTGCTGTCTTCGGGAGGTAAACAAGGTAAAACTCAGTAATTTTTGCACAAACACAAACACATTATTAATGCATAAACGTCACACTGTGCTGTCCTCTCGTCATCACGCGCTCAAGTATAGCAAATTTTGTATATTGATTCACCGTTCACCCCAGGTCCGGGGCCTGTTCGGAGAATGCATGAATCTTCCCACACGCACGGGACAGATACGTCAAAACTCATCGCAGCACAGCACACAGCAACGATTCTCCGAGAAGTCCGGGACGTGAACGGAACGGCACGCCGGGCACGGGACTTCCTCGAACATCGCAGCGCTCGAAAATCTGGTGCCCGTGCCCGGGGGGGAAAATAGCAAACGGTAGCAGGCTATCGGATCGGTTCTATATGCTTCATATATTAGTTCCGTTTAAACAAAACATGCATAAATGGAAAATTGCAAAATGTTGTTTGCGTTCGCTCGATGGATCGAAGCAACCCGCCCCGGTTGGCTCAGCGCTGGAGAGGCTATTTCGTGCTTCCGATCCCGAACCTGGGCGCGCAAAACTTCATTTGAAGCTGACGGCTCGGGGCTAGATGCTCGATGACATACACACGGTCCCGGTCGTCCTCGAACACGGTCTAGGCGAGCTTAGTCGAGCAGGGCTTTTTGCATTTTGTTGTGATGTGCTGTTGTGAACGCTGGAGTTTTCATTAACCGTGCTTGTAGCTTTACATTTTTTCATGTATTCAAATATGCATCAATTTAAGAGAACAGGCAAAGAATACATTGGCTGGAGTGTAGGTACAAAACCCTGAAACTCAGCCAAATCACATAGTTAGACCATGTTGGTTTATTTCGGTTTTTGTCTATTTTTGAGAATAGTATACCATCTTTCTTCATATTCCTTCCAGTCTGCTTATCCTTTTCAATTACTTTTTCAATGTTTTTACTCTTGGTCTCATCCGTTTTTTTTTTTTCGTTTTACCTTAGTTTAAGTAATGAACTATTCTTCAATGTCATATGAAAAAATGTCAAAAATAGGCACATCTTCTGTTCTGTTGTCTAAGGTTTTAAATATTGTTCGATATCTACAATTTTTAAAAAGAAAAGATTTGAAGGAACTGTAGGATTTCGAAGGAAAACTCCGTTCGTGTTAAGTGGAAAACTAAAGCCCGAATACTGATTGCTTCCGATACGTTTATTTATGTCATTTTTCCAATACATCGTAAGCTCAAAACATGCGAAAAACACCTTCCATCTACATTACACGTCATGCCCAATGTCATATCCTTTTTGCCGTCCTCCCGCTCGGCAATCAACCGGAAGAGCGACCGTAAGCAGCAAACTCGATTAACCTTTTTTGCCGGTAAAAGTCACCCATTTGCCGCACCCCGGGAACGAGGTGTCGATTTTCACTGCAATCCGGTAGGCCTGTCCCCGCTACTCCTGCTGCGCTGTAAACCGATTCTTCGTGGCCAAATGTTCGACTCCGAAATGGACATCCGATTACTGGCTGGCTGGTGCCTCCCGGGGTGCAGGCAGCGTGTTCGACATTCGAAAACATACAAACGCATCACGCCGCACCGCAGGGGTCTGGGAAGGCTGGTTCGGAGTTCTTCATTCACGTTTCAATCGCGTTACTGATGGGTCATTGGAACAGGGGAAACAAGCATTGCTATAATGAGTGATCTTTGGGTGATCAACGCAATGCAGGATGATATTACTTACGGTGACTGTTACTGGTAAACGAGCTAAGCAGAAGTGGGGTTGTGTACGTTCTTAGTACAGCCTGGCGCATAGGTCTGTGGGTAAATTGCTCTTCCTAATGATTTGTCAATATATGGGAAGCGCAGGGTAGCGAATTTCTTGAATTCTAGTGAAACATTTCCCTAACCTCTTGTTCCTCATTCAAAACACATCCTCAAGGACGCAATCATTTCCAATTCCATAACCCACACGTCATATGATCGACTGGTTGGGAGCTGATAAAAACGGAGTGGAAAAATCCTTGCTTCCCTTCCTATTCACGTATTGCCGACGCGGCAAACATAAAACAATCAAACTGATGAAACCCCGTACAGGGGTCTTCCACGCCGCGTCTTGTGTGAAGTGCTGCCCCGGGAAAGGGGGTGTTTTAAATTAAAACTGATGGCACGTGGCACACCGTACGCCATTGTTGGTCAACGGCGTCACCGACGATAATAAAGTCCGATGTAATGAAGCCGCCACCCCGCGCCAGGTCGACGCGTTCGACGCTCAAGTGGCCATTTCTATTCACGAGCGCGTGTCACGCGGCCCCGGAAGAAAGTTTAACCGCGATGGCCCTGCCGAGCACGAAACGAGCGTCATTACGGCCACGCCGTGTATACACGCGCGTGTGAGTCCGATCGGATGGGCCACCGGAGGAGGACGCGCGCGCTTATAACCGCGGGCATTAAAATTTGTACCGTAATATCGCTGATATCGGTTGGCTCTTTTGCGGCGGCAGATAATCTAATACATTAGTGGGAAGGCAAACAGTAGCAGTAGTGGCAGCCTTATGTTGCGCATATTGAACGGTTCACGTGTGCGCTTGCTTCAATGCAGTAGAGGATATGGTTTTGAGCCGCTTGATAACTAGTTTTAGACTAGGTATAGACGTAACTAATGCTAAAAAATATATAAATTCACAATATTTTAATTTTTTCACACATAAATATTGCTGTCCATAGTCAGGTTCTCGGTGACTTGATCATGACAAAGGTTAAACTCGACCGTACCACAACGAAATGAGCAAAGATCGATCATGTTGGATGCTCTTCATGATTTTCAAAGAAACTGTGATGCTAATCGCTTCAAAAATGACGAGTGTCGGTTAGTTTTATGCATATTTATATATATTTACTGTGAAGGTGAGGTTTGGGATGAATATTTTCTATTGCATTCCAAACCCAGTATATACAGATGAGATTTTGGAAAATTGTCTAACCAAAATAAATCATGATAAACGATTACAGATACATAAATGACAAAACAAATTAGGAAGAACATTGAGAGACTGCACTAGAGACAGTTTTTCTGAAGAATAGTTTTTTAACAACGTAAATTAAGGAAAAACCGGAAATTTCATCAAATAAATTAAAATTTATTGCTTCAATATTAACATTCATAAACTAGATAAAAACAAAAAAGACAACAGTTTACAGTATTCAAATTCATATAAAGGCATTTCACATTCAATTTATTATTTTCGAATCGTGGAAACTCCACATTCTGATGAGTGTTGTGTAAAACATCACCATCAACCCAGAACTTCATACTCCCATTCACTCGTTCAATACACACACTTTGATGGACCTAATATGAGAAATCAATCTGAACGGTTCTCGTTATGCTTTCGCTCGTTCCACGCTGCTCCAACAGCCAATATATTGGTTCCGTTTTACGACCTTTCGCTCGTGGAAAAAAGCGTTTTCTGTTTGTTTTAAATGCACCGCCGGTGTGTGAGTGTGGAAAGCCCCCAACAACAGCCAAAAAGCATGTTCCATTTTAGGACCCCGCTGCCAGCACACGCACCCGCGCCGAGGAAAAACGTACCAATTACCACGCGAGGCGCACCACCGAGGCCGGCTGCTGCCACGAGCACCGAATTTTTACCTTTGCGCGTTGTCGGCATGGGCAAACAAACATTAATGATCAAACATCTGCCATCGTACCACGCAGACACACACGCACACACATCCATTCATTCATTCATTCATCCATCCATCCTATGCACACAAACTTTCGTGAAAGGGATGTGACCCGTCGCCGTCGACGACTGTCCCGAGTGTCCCCTGGCGCTAGGACAAGGACAGCAGCTCGCGCAATACCGTCAGCGGCGCACCAGGCAGCGGCCTACGAATATGAGCGTTCGAACGTTACCACCAGCCACGCACACAGTTCGCACTTTGACTCCCGTCCGTAAAGGGACGGGGAAAACAAGCAGCAGCAGCAGCAGCTCTATGAAGTTGTTACTTTCACGCCTTTAGCGCGTCGCAAACGGGCCCGATCCCGATCCCATCGCGAGAAACGTCATCGATGTAATGCGATTGTTATCTAATTGGGAAGATGGAACTGATGGAAGCGGCGGAAAATCGCATTAAAAATCACAATCTACAGCGGTGCAATTTATTATCGCATTAGGTGCCGGTCCCGGTGCGAGGATTATAACTCGGCAGCCCGGCGAATTAGTGAGTGTTTGCAGTTGAGTTAGCTTAAACCGGGAAACGGGTTTATTACATTGCAGTTTTACGAAACGAATGCGAGATTGCAGTTTTTTCGCTGTGTGTGTGTGTGTGTGTATCCCCTCGCTCTCCTCACCATGTAAATAACCCACCCGACTCGCAGCCCAGCGTAGAATGCATATTCTGCGATCGAGCTGGTGAAAAAACAAATTACAAACATATGCCTGTCCCGCGCGGTATGTTTGTGTTTGTCAACCAAAACGGTTCAATTTATTTGACGATTTGTTCAAAATATTAGACAAGTATACAGCAGAGGAGTGTGGCACTCACACACACTCAGGTAGTCCCACCGAAGCCAAATAGCCGATATAGCGAAATGCCAACACGTGTTTAACAGTTTTCACTTGTCGTCACCTCCCGCCCAGGTGGGCCACTGGGTGAGGGGCCGCTGGGCGGGCTAGTATTTGACTATCGCGCGATACAATTAAAGTAGGCGCTGCTGCTGCTGCTGCTGCTGGTGAAATGTCAATTTGGCTAAATAACATAAAAATACCCTCACACGCGCAAACACACTGTGGAGCGTGTGTTTGAGGTTCGAAATATCGTTCTGGGCTCCACACAATGCGATGCATTATTACGTTTAAATGGCCAGGCTCTCACGCAGATGATGATAACCCAAAGCAACCACAACATTGCTTTGCATCGCCTGCCTCCGTTTGTGAATGTGTGTTGGGAGCGGGGGACCGACGCACTTCTTGCGAGTCGGTCGTCGGCAGGATAAATATTGGTACATCAAATAGCTCGGACTCGAACCCACATCCTACGGTGGTGCAGATACCCTAAAAACGTTCTCCGAAAAGCGTTCTGTTTGCCGAGAACAACATCGGTGCCGTTTTTTTTTGGGAGGGCCCGGTTCGGGGTTTGGGAATGCATATTTACATCTGCTGCGGAGCACCGGTGCCGATCGCTTCATTTCGGCCTATCAAGCCGGTGTGTATGGCTCGATCTCACCTGCGCTGATGAGGTGTACGTACAATTAGCACGCCGCGCTTGCCCTGTGTGGCAAGCAGATGACCAACGTCTAGGCTACAGGCTTTCTTCGGCTCTTCCTTGCGAATGCGAATGTTGTACGCGCAGTGGAATAAGCATAGCATCAGCTTGGTTTTCCAGTAATATATTGACGAGTTCTTCCGGAATTGATGCTAAAGGAGAGTATTATCATTTTTATCATATTTTTCTATAACATAAATGTAATTTCGAGTACCACGATAACGACTATTGATCTAAGAAGAATGTTGAAAAATCTCTTGGCATATATTCCTACCTTTCCAATCAACAAAAAAAAAGTTAGAACATGTTGAAAATGGCGACCTGGTGGAAAAATGTTGAAAATAGCGTGAAGCTTCGTTAAAGTCTTTCGCAACTTTCTAAGGACACTGTTGTAACTCAGATGTCTTTTAAGTACCATCGACTGAGAAAATTTTCCCGAAAAAAAGGCAAGATGATCTTACTCTTATTTCAATCGGTGTAGCTACCTCGAATGAGGAACGCTCCGCACAGGTGCTACTGAACCGAATCGTTTATCTCGCCCAATGCCCAGGCATGCAAATAGTCCTGCATATTAGAAAGCAGTCCACCTCGGTTTGGTTGGACCTTTCGGGGGCAGATTTTAAACAGTTTCAAACTCTTATACGGCGTTCCTTTTACTTTTGTTAAATAAAGGAAAGAAAAAACAAACTTTGCAGAACACCAGTACAATGAAATGATCCTTGCTCAATTAAAAAGGACAACGGATCGGGTCGGGACAGGTAGACCGAGGCCCATTTTACCATACACGCGCACTTTCGCCGTGTGTATCACTACGTTCCGGGGGATGGTGGACGGCCCTATTGTAGAATCCCGGGCCCGAAGGGAGCGGCAGGCTGGCGAAGACCATTTGTCGGTGAAGAAGGCCGGAAAGTAAAGCCCCGTTTCTAATTGTACAATCGGTGAGGGGTACAATAGCATGTGCGTGCGTGTGTGTGCACCCTACTCTGCTTGCAATAATAACTGCGAAAAACGCTGCTTCCGTTGCCCGCGGGAAACCGGAAACAAATAATGGGAAGCAACAACGACATGATCGCATTTGTCTGCCGGTTTGCTTCGGAACGGTTTCGGTTGTTGTTAGCCGGGCATGAAGGATCACGTGAGGGATCATCGATCTTGAAGGGAATGGAGGACGCATCGGTAGGGTTGATTGATAAAATGCCTTTCTGTTGCTTTTTTTGAAAACATTTTTGAGAATTGTTTATTCAATTTTGTCATATATTTTCAAATAGTTTGTAATATTGAATAATGTATAGAGTGACGAGCAAAATAACTTAATAGTTAAAAACGTCGCCTAGACTCGTTGGACAAAGTGATCTTTCTACTTCTTCACCCATTGGATTAATGGACAAACAGGTCTTTGCATCAAACAAGAGCTTGGAAAAATGTGTCTTCCTGCATTATTCTATGAAGTATTCGAGTTGCATATCTTCCGTCCGGCACTGTGTATATGACCCTCCGCTCTAAGATCCTTTCCGAGCGGAAGCAAATCATCATTACGCCAGCAAACCGGCCGATCCTTTTCAACCAGCAAAGAATATCACTTTTATTCATGACCATGTCGGTCGACACAGGACCCTAACATGGGGCGGGTGGGAAATGTTGTGTAAATAAATAATGCATGTTGTGACCCGGCTTCAAAGGAAACGGAAACCTCTGCTACACGAATCGCACACAGGTACAACCAACCGTCTTCGTACGGACTGGCTCTGTTTTGCCCAAAACAGCCAACACACAATACCGTTTGCCGTTTCTGTGGGCATGACGACTAAAGCGGGTAAAGCGGTTGCTCGGAGGGGTGACATGATTGACTTTTTATTTGCCTCGAATAAGGTTCGCGCACGGTGACCGCTGTCAGAAGCCGAGAAATGAATGGATGTACCGGTCGTGTCCGTAGAAATCGATCTTGAAAAGAATGGGCAGCATGTAGGTGATAATCGTGCTGCATCATTGCGGTGGGCCTGGCATCTGAGCAAACACACACGCACGCCCGTTGCTGGTCAAATGCATTTTCTTTATTACGCCACAGCGCCTTGCCATCGCGTGACACCTTTCGCATCCGACTCCGACTGTCCCGGAAGGTCCCAAGCGTTACAAAGAGCATCCCGAAAAACGTAAGCGTAAGAGAGCGTAGCGAAAGTGCCCTGGTCGTCGCCGTCGTCATCATCACGGGCGGGTTTTGCCGGGGCCCCGGTGGACCGGGACACGCGGGACATACACGCTTGCGCCCGCTATCGGGAAGCCAGGAAGAAACGATTATCAAGCTGTGCAAACATCATTAGAGATGGACGGGCCACGAGACGAGATCATGCCCGGGGAACCGTGACAAACAGCCGAGCTAAGTGGGAGCAGCTCGGGGCAAGACGGTCCCGGTGGCGGTGGCGATAACAAAGATGCTGCGGCCCGGCCCGCCCGGCCTGCCCGTTGTACTTGAGCGACTATTTGCTTAGGTGTGCCGTCAATTATAAACCCTATTTTTTACCGTTTTTTTTTTTTTTTTTTGTTGAAAAACCCATCGGTAGCGTACGTGTTTGGATTTTACCTTTCAACCGGACCGAACCGACCGGGAAGGAAATGTCAGATGCACATGGAATGTCTTGAAGCTGTTGGCTGCGCTGCCAGTTCCAGGCGCTTATCGCGAGAATTTTATGACCTTTAGTTGCGGAATGTTATAGTTTAGGAATGTCTGCTTCTGTGGAGATGGTTTTCTTGTAATAAATACAATTAAACGATTAAACTTCTTAAAGCGATCATTGGGTCACATGTTTCTCATGTCACATGTTCTCTAAAACCACAGATTTCTGGAAGATAATGCCACTAAATATTTGTAAAATCTTCACGATTTCCATATCACGCCAAAAAACGTCATAAAACAATTTGAAATTTTGTCACCTCCAAACCCAATAAATATATTCAAAAATTGTTTCCAACAACCTTTGCGACACATGCCTCATTAAATTAACAATTAATTCATCTATTGATATCCAACAGTAGGGAAAATAAATTAAACCACTTCCACACACTCCATGACTCCTCCAAACAAAAACAAACAAGTGTTTCCTTTGCACAGGAACATAGTTCCGAAAACAAACCCAACGCACTCTGACCTCTTCCCGGATCGATCGTAATCGATTTTCCACTACCGGGTGTCCGCTGCTTTGAAAAAAAACCTCCTTCCACGCATTCAACGTTACCGCAAGCACTTGAATCTTAATTGGTAAACATATTTTTTACAACGCATCACGCATCTCCGGGGCGACGGCGGCGGCGACGCGGCCTACTCCGCGCACTGAAGTGCACTGAAGTTTCCACTCTCTTTTCTTCGGTGTGAAGTCTCGCTCGTTGAGCGACGAGCGCCGCCGGACCTCCCTTGGAACTCCCGTGCCAGGCACGGCGGGGCTGGCGAGGTCACAACCCCTGGCATGCTAGAGACTGGGTTTTGCAACAGTTTTGAAACAATTTACTCCATTTTCCAAACGCTAACTGCCACTATTACCGGCCGGCTTCCGAAGCGCTCCGGGCGACAGTCGTGAAGAGGCGAGGCGTATCAGTGTATTCGGAATCGACAATACAACAACGGACGAAAAAAAACAACCCCCGCGCGCCGATAGGGGTAGTTATTCCACTCGGGCGCACACTCTTCACGCCCGGTACGCAACAAAAGCCCCGAAAAGCGTTATTGTAACGATTAGTTTCAATTGGCGGCTGGGCTGCGCGTCCAAGGAGGCTGTGTGAACAAGAAACACTTCACGGTGCGGTGAGTGTTTCTCTCGTTTTTCCTGTTTATTATTGACCCTTTTTGTTCGTGGTCGTCGGTGGATGCACGGGCCTGGCCCCGAGGGGCTGTGTGCGCTCGATGTAAACTGCATTGTTGCGACTTTTGTGCCGATTATTTAGTCCTTTTTGTGTTGGTTCCCGATTGCCCGATTGATCGTAATCGACCCCTTTTGGGAAGAGCTTGGGAATATGTTGGGAATTGATTCGTTTGTGTTCGTTCCGAACAATCGATCAAGAATGCACCTATTACCGGTATGAAATATATTTGTATCTTTATTCGATTCAATCTAATGAATCAATTATTTCAATAACTAATGGATTTTTATCCACTTAAAAATATTTGTATAAAAATGTTATCATTTCCCAGACAACAAAAATCACAAAGATTCGATAAAAAGTTCGCATTTTCATGAGTATTTTTTCCTTATAGTTTTCAAATCATTTAAACAAAATGAAAGCTTAGTAACAAAACACAAAATGATCACTTTAACCCATATATATTGTAGTACAAAATGAACAAATGTTAAAATAAAAATAGTTGTCTCAGCTATTTTATTTTGACTAGTATATGTTATAGATACTTTCCCAACAATAACACGATGCCGAATAACTAAATAACATGTCGATCTACCTTCGAGCACACACACTCACATATCAAACTCATACAAACAACAACACTTGGTTTATTGCAATCCATTTTGCATCCATTTCCAGCAAACGCGCTCGTTACGATGATTAAAGTCTATATTAATTTCATCTTCCCACGTGCCCACCCCTTTCTATCGTACGCGCCCTCCTAACCCACCCACCGACAGGCATGACAGGCAGGATGGCACATCACCCGTTTTTTTGTTTTTTTGGCAGTTTTCCACTACCGATCTCATCACGGCGGCTGACTTTTCCAGCTCCCCTCAGCACGAGAGAGCGAGAGAGCGAGCGAGCGTGCGAGCTTTTGTGCGGGTGATTCATGCACGTCTTCACGTACGCTCCGTCGCCTTTAAGCTTCGGCCAACTCCACACCGAAACCCGTCAAGGCGATGCTGGCAAACTTTCCCACTTTTCTTTCTTTCGTACGTCAGTTTTCCTCCGAGATATTAATAAAATATCTCAGCACGGGTATGTGTGTATGTGTGCGTTTCGCTCACGTCCCGCCGGTGTGGACCCGCTTCCCGAAGACGGCGTCGGCGAGATGCTGCTGCCTGGTGGTGATGCGCTGTGCGGCATTTTTCTTCCCTCGCCAAAGACGCCCGGAGTAGGGAGGTTGGGTGGCTGGGAGCGCGCGCGCCGCAAGCACACGCGAGCAACGCAACGCAACGAGAAAACGGCCATATTTGTTTGTTGAGCTCCGCCTTATTCTCCGAACGACGCGGGCTCCGTAGTAAAATCGCGGTAATGTGCGTTATTGTTGTTGCTGTTGTTGTTGCTCTTTGTCTTCTTCCGCTCTCCTTCCCTCCCGTTGCACCCCACGTTCCGCACAAGAGTCGTCCATCCCTTTCTGCCCGCCGGCAGTGTCTTCTTGTGGCCTTCTTGGATCGTTCCGTTTCGTTTCGTTCGACTCTAGCCATCTCAGCCAATCCAATGAAGATGCTGCAGCGAGCGCACACGCACACACGCACACACTTAAACGCACACGTGTACCACCCCATGCGGCTTTTCATCCCTCGAAAACAGCAGCCAGACACATGTCCATAAGGCCACCCCCTCCGATGTTCCTTCCCGGAGCGTTGCTCTCGGAATTCATGTACACGTACGAAACATCTTTCGCTCGCATTAGCACACATACGAGCGCACACACACACTCAGCTGGCTCCACGGAACACCGGTTGGGCGGCAAGCTGAAGCTTAAGTTGAAGATAAACGAGAACGATACCGGGCGACAGCAAATTCCGCTGAAGATGCTCCGGAGCAAACCGACCAGGACAGGGCAGGAGCGAACATCTTGTCGATTCCGAGAACGGCACCGTTGGGGATGTCAGTCGGGTATGCATGGCTGCAGGAATAGGTGAGGAACTTTTCCTTCTTCTCCTTCTTCTTCTCCCTACCCTCCTCACTGAACCCAGTGAAGGAAAAGTTCTTTTCCGACGCCTTCCGTCACGAGCGAGGACATCTTTCTTGTGGCACATCCCGCGCAAAGGGAGCTTCAAATTATACTAAATGTTTAAAAATCAATGTGTTTCGGAGTCTGCTTGAACTTGAAGCAGAGTGGAAAACGAAAGGCGAACGGCATTACCATCGGGATTTATATATTCATGCAATTACTGTATAGGCAAACAAACTGAAACGGAGTGTGCGTATGTATGCTGTGTGGCCCGGTGAACGATCAAACTTGTTTGTTTCATATGTTTAACTAGATGTTGTGAAATAGGTTAATAGATTTTTCAACATTTGGAAGAGAAGAACAGGCAAACATTTAGATTTTGCTCGTCAGTTTATTCCGCAATATTGCGTTGAAGTTTTTATCTCGTGTTTTCCCTTCATAGAACAGATTTGTTTTCTACAATATAGGTATATTAGTTAAAGTCTAGTTCATTATTATTTGATTTAAACATAGATAATTCAATAGCAATCAAAGCAGGTAGTTTTTCTAGTGTTTCAAAGTATTGACCATTTCCAAATTTCTCAGAAATATATTGAATGTATCTAAGGACACAATACTCCAACAACAACATCGTCATTTAAATGTATTTTGGTTATTATTTATTATACATTTATTATTCATATGATTTACTGATCCAAACAAAGTTCGAAGTTTGGTCAATAGGTCAGAAGGGTTAATCTTATTTAATCTTGGAAGTGTTTGTTATTCGCAGAACAAGAATGTATAAATGGTTAGATAAAGTCCGACAATGTCTTTTAAAGGGCGTGAAAACTTTCAAAAATGAAAATACCGTGTAGTTATACTACCCGGCCAGAGATGGCGCCACTCAAACTAGGTTGTAGCGACGTTTTTTTGTCAATGGCTGCTAAGATTTTAGTGGAGAAAGTTGTTACTCCGTCTTCAACTACCTTAATTTACCTTCTTTGACGTTTGAATAAATGTAATATGAATATAAAATAAAATTAATATAAAAATAAATCTTTAAAGCTCTTAATAAGGCTCCAATTAAAGAGCCATTTTAGACTCACACGTACTTTCGATTATAATGCTATAAAATGTTATTTACATCGCTCTCTAACCCTGCTCCAGAAGAGCATTCAATATTCGCCACTTCATATCGTAACTAGCGTGTATTATAAACCACCCCAAACACACTCAAACATCACACATTCTTTTCACACCAAACAATCCTAATGACCCATCTTCTTAACCCGACCCATCCCGACGTGTTCTTCACAGCAAAGTGTCAAAGAGATGCAGCGGTGGTGGTGCATCATCACCGCTGCATCTGAAAAGCGCACTCCTCGCAAATCAATACCACCAGGCACAGGGGGGGTGGCGACGGGAGGTGGTGGGACCCCTTACGAAGTATTGATGCGATTACGAAATATTTGCGAAATGCATTTTGCGCGATGCGATGTTGACACACTTTCGCCACGTCGGGGCCATCGCGCGCGTTGGAAATCTCGACACACGCACTCAGCACGCCAAGCACGGCGTCAGCGATCGAGTGGGAGGCGGGGGGGGGGGACGATTTCTTTTGCGGGCCTCTTTTTTGTTGCTTCTGTTCGCTGCAGCATCCCACCTCCGGCTGCTTTGTCTTAGCGGGCGCATTGCAATTCTCTCGGTTGAAACAGTCAGTCAGTGCAGTCAGGACGGTTGCTATGGTGTCCAAAGTGCACTTAGAGTGCTGTTGCAATTTACCGCAAATTGGTGTTGCGAGTGATGTGGGGGGAGGCACAATGGGGCTTCATTCATACGCGCGGCTCCAAGGGACACAAGGGTTTGAGGTTTTTGAGGGCAATAATCCCCCTCCACTTGTTCAATAATCTTTGCAATAAAGGACTAGCTTTGTTTTGCATAAACCAAACTCTCCAGCACAAATGAAACAAAACAACACAAGACGCACCGTGATTGCGCTAGCCGAATAAAACAAAAAACAAATCGCACCGAAATCCGTGAAACATCCTTCGCCGTAATTTACATCGTCACATTTATTTTACATTTCCGACGCGAAACTAAGCCAGCGAAAGCTCTCGAACAACACACTTAACAGCGTTTGCACTGTGGTCGAGATTTTCCCCGGCCGGCGTTCTTTCGGGCGCATGCAAACAACCCGATTTTCCCGCGCATTTTCCCGCAACCCGCGGGTCCGAATGTTTGCGGGGGCAAATATTTATTCTGAAATAAGTTGGAAAATCAATAGCGAGCGCGCGAGCGGGCCATGGCGGAGGTAGCGAATCGGAAAACAATTCGATCGCCTGCAAGTAGTCTGCACGGATGGAGGAAAGCGCAGCGAAAACTGCGTCTCGCTTCGTGCGATTGCAGCTTTTTTTACGACTGTTTTCCGTTCGTGCTTGCATTTCCGTGCCGTGGAACGTTTGGGTTGGGTGTGTTTTTTTGTTCGTTCCTTTCTTCTTCTTCGTCCTACAGGCGGATCGTTGGGTGCATCGCAAGTGGGTGTGTTGTTTTTAGCAACAAGTTTTACTCACTCTGATGCAGAATTAGACGGGACCGCTGTCCGGGCAAATAACAATAATGCTCGAGAAATTCTAGCTCGAACGAACGAAACCGGGGAGGAAAACAAAATCCATCCCAAAACATGAAAGGAAGCACACCGTCGTTCATCCTCCCGAGGTCTATCTTCGTTTTTGTTTAGTTTCGCTTTTTGTCACGGCCTGTTTTGACCGTTTAGCCACTTGAATGAGTCCGGGAGCTTTTTTTTTTGCTCCGTCCGGCTCCGTCCGGAGGTAAATACAAGCCCGGCTCGGCCGGTACACCATTGGGAGATTTTTATTTTCTCCTCTTCGATATCCTTAGCCGGGTTGTGTTTGTATGCGTGCGTGGTCTGTTTTGACAACGCACACTATCCTTCCCTTTCCGGCCCGCGGGAAACGCATGCTACTTTATGTGGCGGTGTTACACCCTCCTCCCAACCCCACCTCACCCCTCCCATCCACCGCCCTTTGCCTCCTCCCGACGCGTCGCTCACCTGCGCCGTAGTACCCTTTAACAAAATGGATCTTCCTTTTGTCATAATCACGCAGTAATTCAATTTTCGACTGAGTCAATATTTACCTGAGGATGGGTGGTCCTTCTCAGGGCCGCCGCCACCGTCGTCGCCGCCGTCGTTGCCGCCTGCGTCGTGGTGGCACCCGCATCCGTGGCGTGTATCCGTGGCAAAAAGCGGACAGCCCGCACCACCGCCGTTAGGGGTTAAGGTATCTGAAGAAGGTGTGAGCATGACAGATAATGGCACCCGGTTTCGTATTGATGACTTAATTTCGTAATTGAGGTTTCGTTAGCGTTGGCGGTGAGCTTTTGCCGGGCTGGAACGGTTTCGCGCTGGCTCGTGTTATGCCCAAAGTTCGGGCAGTAATGGATAAGCGAAAATCGAAACCAGCAGATAGCACGCTCTTTTTACTCTTTTAATACAGTTTTTTTTAATGACATATACATTGATCCTGCAGATGATTCACATTACATTTCATTGCATCGACTCAAATGCATGCTTAAGAAAATGACAAAAAGCTTACGAAGTTTCATTTTTGTGAGCTCACATTCTGATTGCAATCAATTTCAAATGCGTAAAGACACATTTATAATGTCGAAAATGGGTATTAGATTTGTACCTGCTTTAGACACGCCATGATCCTGTGGGCTGGACATGCAGTAAATATGACACCGGACAACACAACCCGTAAGATGTGGATAGCGTCTTCGGTTTCAAACACTTCTAAAGACTGATGAAGAACATGAAAAAACGCGTTTTTCAATCAAAATCGTTTAAATTAAAAACGTACGCTTCGTCATTTTTCAAAACGCTTGCTAAACTTGAAAGCGCTTTGAAACGCTTCATTCATCAGCTTCTAAAGCTTACCGGCAGAGACCGCACATCGATTACCGTTCGAGTAGTTTGATTAGGACAAAAAGGCTCGAATCGAGCAGATGTTGTGCATGCAGCATGCGCAAACTTTATTAAATTTTGTAATATTTCGTGCAAGAAAAAATTCACGCATATTTGTAAACAATAGATTTTCGCACTTCTCAACAACATTAGTTTTGACTGTATCTTAAATAATAGTATAGGACAACTCATAAACTTTTTTCCTTATTTGAGGATCGTTCGAAGCGAAAGACATCTAAAATCAGATTTGACACATTTGATGGCTGCGAACAACAACAAGAATTGTCATTGATGTTTGTTTGTAAACATACATTTCATAACAACCATGTTTTCTTGTGTCCCGGCGAAAAGTTAATAAAATTAAATGAAATTGTTAAAAGAAACGTGAAGTTGTACCCGATTCATCATTTTCCTCACCGAAGCTTCGAGGCTAAGTGTAGCGCGTCTGTGAATCATATCTATAAGGGCTTCCAATGTTACAAATACGATACCTCGCCAGAAGGTAAAACACATGTTGTAAATTCCGTGCCAGCCTTTAAAATTTACTCTCCCTTCGGCAGAATAATTGGAAATGACCTGCTACGGTCCAGGTTATGTGCCATCGGCTCGGCTACAAACATCCACCAGCGCCAGATACAGTTCAGTGCGGCGCTCAGCAAGCGCCGGAAAACAGCCGAAGAAAAGAATGCGATCGAGTTTGCACCGAAGAAGAAGAACAAACCCCAGACGGCGGGTGTGGTAGACATCTGGAGGAATATGACCGTGGCGGATTTGGCTCGTTCCTGCCAGCTCGACCTGGAACACATCCAGGAGGTGATGCTGTACGTGAAAGGGGCCGGCGACATAGACGCAACGGCGCGGCTCGAGGATCCGAAGTTGATAAAGGACATAGCGGCCAAATGTGGCCTCAAGACAAAGATTGTGGCGGCACCGGTCGACGAGCAGGAAGAGGAGGTGCTGAAGTATCGTGATGTCGAGCCGAGACCACCGCCAGCGCCCGAGAATCTGAAGGATCGACCTCCGGTCGTGACGGTAATGGGTCATGTGGATCACGGGAAGACGACACTGCTGGATTCGTTGCGAGGTGCATCGGTGGCGGCCGGAGAAGCTGGTGGCATCACTCAACACATAGGTGCTTTTACGGTGGAGCTGGACAACGGTGAGAAGGTTACCTTCCTCGATACACCGGGACATGCGGCTTTTAGTGCGATGCGTGCACGTGGCGCTAATCTGACGGACATCATTGTGCTCGTTGTCGCGGCCGAGGATGGCGTAATGCAACAGACCAAAGAGGTGCTGCGATTGGCGAAGGAGCAGGCCGTCCCGATCATCGTGGCGATAAACAAGATCGATAAACCGGGTGCTAATATCTATCAGGTGAAGAAGGAACTCGCCCAGCACGGTCTTGCATTAGAGGGCTACGGAGGAGATACGATTGCGGTCGGTGTTTCGGCTCTCCACGGAACGAACCTGGACGAGCTTACGGAAGCCGTGAGTACCCAGGCCACCCTGATGGGACTGAAGGGAGAGTACACGGGCCCGGTGGAAGGTGTCGTGGTGGAATCGAAGGTAGATTCGCATCGTGGAAAGCTGTCCACCGCCATCGTTTCACGCGGCACACTTCGTAAAGGCGCAGTTCTGGTCAGTGGGCAGGCGTGGGCAAAGGTGCGCGGGCTGTTCGATCACGCCGGTCAACCGATCTCGGTCGTAACGCCTGGCATGCCGGTAGAGATACTCGGCTGGCGAGAGCTACCCCTCGCCGGTGACGTTATTTTGGAGGTGGAATCGGAGAAGATGGCCAACTCGGTGCTACGGTGGCGTGCGAGCCAAGCCATGAAGGAGAAGGCGCTGAGCGATGCCGAAGCAATAACACTGAAGCGAAAGGAGCACGACGAGCAGTACCGCGCGGACCGGGAGAAGGCCCGCCTTTCCGGTTTCTATCGCCGCAAGCAGCAAGGTCCACGACAGAAGGAAATGACACCGGACGATGGAAAGCCACGAATCAACGTGATCGTGAAGGGCGATGTGCACGGTTCGGTTGAGGCCATCCTGGACGTGCTGGAAACGTACGACGATAACGAGCGCTGCCGGTTGGATGTGATACACTACGCTGTGGGTGACGTGAACGAGAGCGATCTCGAGCTGGCCCGCCTGTTCGATGCGATTGTGTACGCATTTTCGGTGAACGTACCGAGCAAAGGGACTAAGGACGTCACGATCCGACCGGTAGACATCATCTACCGGCTGGTGGATGATCTCAAGAAGGAGATCAACACGAAGCTTCCACTGATGGACGTGGAAGAGGAGATGGGTGAGGCGAACGTACTGCAGCTGTTCGACATAAACGACGGACGACGGAAGGTGACCGTGCTGGGATGTCGCTGTACCAAGGGGCTGCTCAAGAAGTCGCTCAAATACAAGGTACGACGGAACGGGGAGCTGCTGGTGGATGAGTTAAGCCTCGAATCGATGCGACACCTGAAGAACGAGGTGGACAGCATTAAGAAGGACGTCGAGTGCGGACTGCGGTTGAACGATCAGGCGTTGGAGTTGAAGGCTGGCGACACGATCGTCTGCTACCAAATGAACCGGGTGCCGCAGCAGACGGAGTGGGATCCAGGGTTTTAGTGCACGGATAGTGCGATCCAGGGTTGCGTTTGGGCAAATGTAGTTAAGTAAAAAAGTAATGCTATTTAATTATTGTCTTCTTAGAACGAAAGAAGAGTAAGATAGTAAAAAGCACATTTTATTTCAACATTTATCCTATTCTAGGTGAGAACATTCTTTTTAAGCTGCTCACTATGATATGAAAAGTTTAAGAGAAAGCTTAATTTATGCTGTAAGCTCTTGCATAGAAGATTCCATACAATACATTCTATGCTGCAGCTTGAGCATGAAAAGTCACGTTCCATTAGATGCGTTCCATAATTAGATGTGTAGCTAAGAAACCCACCATTAACCCTTGCATGCATAGATAGCATATTTGAAACTGTTTAAATTCTATTCTAAGTTTTTAAGAGTTTGTATGCAGTGGTTACTATGTTTTTGAGAATTTATATTTGTAAACACTACATTGTAAATACTATTATTGTATACTGCATTCTATTTATCTATATTGTAAAACTGTAATATATGTTTTCTTTTTCATGAGTAGAAGCGTTATCTTCATCAAGCAAACAAACGTTATGGCCCATCAATTGAAGAAGGGAAGAATTAATCATTAATAAAGGAAGTTTGCACACCTGGGAGTACAGTAAAACACAGCTTGCTTTGACTGTTAGTACCAAATCAAAAGATTATTCATTGCTATTCTCCACAGTAACACCTCGAACGTTCGCATCACGCACCGGCTTATAACAAACGCACAAATCACCTTGAACACGTGTTCTGAACCAATTTTCGGTTGGTCTTCTAGAACGGTTCCTAGAACACCCGGCGGGCTTCGGATGCAAGTGCCAAGGTAATCGCTAATGAAGAGATTCATTTCAAACGCTCGCTCGCGCGCGCTCTAACACACGCAGCGGCCAACGCCAGTTCCCAGGGGCACGCCGCGGGAGGCAACAACCAAAAGGAAAGTACAAATCGGTTCCCATCAGCGCGAGAAAGCCCGCTCCGATAACGAGAGGCACTACCATCATATTTAACACGGAATTATCGGTAAGTGGTGGAACATGTTAAGTAATGTGCGCCTGTAAATAGTTCACCCCGTGGTTCTAAAAACTGCTTCCCTCCCGTAGGGCAGCAGAGCCTCTCTCTCTCTCTCTCTCTCGTGTGCGCTCGCTGATAGTTGCCCGTCAGCATCCATTAATTTCCATGCGGGATAAAAACAAACAGCGATGCGATGCTGCTGAGGACGGTCGGTCGGTCGGTCGGTCGGTTGGTTGGTGGTATGCAATCGGTTCTTTTCCTCATTCTCTTCGGGCCAGAACGGTGCCGGTTCGTATGGTGCCAGTGCATATAAGCGCAGTACCATTTCTTCGTACACGAACACACACCAATACACGGACGCGGCCGCTTACCGGACCTGGGCACCGAACGACACGCTGGGCATCCCGGGTGGATTCCCGAGATTTCGTCATTCGCCAGCATTACCTTGAACCAGTTGGGCCAGCCAGGCCAGTATGCCCCCGAGAAGATGGATGATGGCTGATACGTAATTTTCCACCCAGATGACTTGCCGTTGCCGCCCGGTCCGTGGAGAGAAAGAGGGAGAGCGAGAGCGAAAGCAGACGGGACAATCGCGCCAGAACCGCGACGAGCGAATCCAATCAAACGGAACCTCACTAGACGCACTGGTCGTCCCCGGCTTCGGTCCAATGGTTCCAACCGGGTGCAAACACGGTCGGAATGCAGGCATACAAATTCGCCACAACGCCACAGACGGTGCAGCGCGTGGAACGCGTCAGAAGACGCCCGGGACGAGGGCCGCTGTGTTCCGGACGTGCGGTTAGAGATCAATCATTTCCGACGGTCCAGTGGCGCGGGATCGGCCTGATGAAGGGTGTAGGCTCGGGTTTTTGTTCCAGTGAGTGTATGTTTTGTTTTCCAACATTGTAGACCATCGTCTCTTTCGATTGATTCATTCGGAATGGACCAGGAGAGAACGGAACTTGAAGCAATGGCAACGTCGTCGCTTATGTTTGTCGAGCCGAAGTTTTACTTTCCATCGGCAAACAAATATCTGCTGCAACCGTGGCAGATGGATGCTGGCGATTTACTGTGGTTCTGGAAGTCCTAGAGTACAAATTGCGAGAAAGGAGGAGACGGTGTTTATCAACCGTTTACGGTGTAGGTCCACCGATGCAGAACAATAATAGGTTCGATTGAAATTGAAACACTTGCCCTGGAACTGACGAGTAGAATGTTGTTGTTCAACAAGGTTAATTTAAAAAGAGAGACTTTTTAAAGGTTTAACGACTTCTTTTAGCTTTACAAATGGCTCTGACTGCAATGAGTACACTCTATTCGCAGAATAAAAGTCCAGAGAGTTGATTTTGAACCTCGTAGTTTGTCTTCCAGTTGCTTCAGTTTTTAATCATCACCATCGATCAGCCACCTTAGTTCTATGAGTCTCTGATCGCGTTCTGTCGTCCCATGTTTGATCGGTCAAGAGGTGCTGATTGCAGTCCGATACGTCAGCTATGCCCATTATTCAAACGCCTGCATCTTGAGATGATGCTCCAACATTCCCCGACATTCCCTCTCCCAATGAAGCAAATGCCAATTTCCGTGGCATTTCTCTTCCAACGTCTGCGCCGTTTGGACCTCGCCGTGGAGGTGTTTTGGTCGGGGAAGATCACAGAACCGCCCGCTTGCAACCGTCGACGAGAGGGTTCCGCTGAGAATGCAATCGCTCCCGAAGAATGCATTTTTTCGGTCTTGACCAACGGACCAACGGGTTGCTTTACCGACCTCCCCCCCCCCCCTCCAAGCCCCCCTTGGATCGTTAATGGAGTGCTGTAAAATTGAGTTAATGAAAGAGAAAACTTGAGAAACGATGTCGATGTTTACCGGACGTTCCTGCAGCCGGGCAGTGTTTCACAACGTTTGGGTTGTGCATTCACTTAAGTGCCCTGGAATCCAGACCGCCGCCTGCAAGGTTGGTGCGGAGTGTTGTTCTCGAATCCAACCTGCTGGATGTTGATGTCGATGATGATTTGTTAGTGTTGCCCGCTGGCCAAACTTTCGATTCCGGTTTAAGGCTTTATTATTCCAAACACAAAAATAGACATAAACATGTGGTTTGGGACCGTCGCCGGATGGTGCTCCGGGTTGTGCACGTGCACGTGGCCGAAGAGTGCGGGCAAAACGGTTGTAACTTCCGCAAAAAAGCAACAACAAAAAAAGCACCCGACGGATGACTTCTTGACGGCGTTCTTGGCGTTCTATCCGGGCTCGGTTCATGCGCTCACTTATCCACCCTCGAAGCGCGAGATTTCGATTGCTGCTGGAGCAGTGGTGTGCCTTCTTTTATCAGCTTCCACTTCCTGTTCGGACGGGCTGGTGTGGTCAGCACGCGTGGTTGCTGCTGCTGCTGCTGCTGCTGCTGATTGCGTGTTGACGCTGACGGGTTGACCTAAAAATAAAGCAAACTACTCGTCGGATACACCGGAACGGAAAAGTTTATCAAAACGCTTCATACTTTCCTTCCCAAAAAAAAACTAGCTGCCCCTGAGAGTGAAGAATGGACGGCGAAGACGAGAATAAGCAGACACGGGTTTCGGTGGTTCAAAAACCTCACTGTGGAAGCTGTGGCTTTCTGGGGTGGAAGATACGATCGAGTCGTTGGAGGACGGTTACGAAAAGATTACGAATCGTTAACATGCGATAGAACAATGGAAAACTTGTTAGTTGGACGTGAGCATCTCAATTAGCAGCCACTTCGGAAGAGAATAGAGCGTTGGAATGTTATGAAACTCTTCCCCGCCGATCTAAACGCATTTAGATACATTGTAAGGATAAGCGTTTCCTGCCACTTCCGCACGCACCACCACCACCAGCATGACGAATGTGTCCCTCCTCGAAGCCATGAATGAAGTCTAGGCCGCTCTGGCCGGTCACAAGGCGTTATCAGCACCGTAGCACCGCACACATCTGCAAACGCAAAGGAAGAACCGAGCTGATAACGCATGCGGCCTTCGGAGAAGCTGGCTCCGCTCGGCTTAATATCTCGCCCGGAGGAATGAGTTCAACGGGCGGAACGATAAAGCGTAGGAAAAACGTTAACGCAAGCTACACAGCACACACATCAGGACGGACGGGCTGGAACAGCTAGAAACAACTGATCGATGAGCCCGAACGCAGCTTAAATCGGGCCCAAGGCGAAAGCTGGCCGAGTGGTCCAGTTTCTATGCCGTTTGTCGTGCGCTGGGTGGCAAAATAGAACTCGCATAAACTGTCCGGCCCCGGGCTCCAGACACTTGTGGTGGCAGCCCTAACACACCTACAGTCCACAGTCTGCACGATCGCATCCGCTCCCAATCGGATCTGCATTGGATCGTCTGTCGCGCATTAGGCTGCGACAGAAGGCGCCCACGTTCTAGGCCTCACTTTCTTCTTGCGTCCGTCCGACCGCTGTTGCGGATCTCCGGAACCGGACGCGATTGAGTTCACCACCACCACCATCACCACCACCACTGGCCCTGTCGAACCGGGCGACCGTAGAAAGTGAGTGGGACGGTTTTGTGGTTGGGAATTATGTCAAGAATAAAATTGGGAAGCCAACGCGAGACGTAAGCGAGTCGGCGTCTCGGTGGCGTTACCGATAAACTTGGAGGGTGCGCTAGAAATAACCGCCTCCGGAAGAGGACGACGTAGGATGGACCCGGTCTGGGAAGGTTACACTGCATTCCATACGTCCTCGTGACAAATTCGCATGTAGAGCAGGCCGCTACTTAGCAGATGTCTATTAGCTTAAGCATCTACTAATCACTGAAGAATGAACTGGCTCTGAAGAATTCTGGTTCTAAGTTCTAAGTTTAGTGGTGACTTCACTGTGTGGGTTCCAAAATATGTATTGTGATCAGTGTGAGACCTTAACGATTGACTAAGGTTACGAAGATCATGTCAACAACAGCGAGGTATCTGATGAGGTCAACAACAGCGAGGTATACTGATGAGAATTTGATCTTCCAATGGATCTCGAAGTTGTTCTAAAACTTGTATTGAACGTTAAGGTTTCGTTATATAAGGGTTCGACCGAAAAACTCAGTTATAAACAATAGCTTCTACGACAAATCTTCATTAGCCAATAACAGTTGTGAGGAGGTTTCCATCTCCTTCTAAAGCAGCAAATCATGACAATTCTCATTACATTTCTGATTAATCGCATGTCATTTGGTATTAATCCGCGAAATAGACAAATAACTTCTGAAACAGAGCTTGAGTTGATAATGTCCAAGCAATTCCGAAAAAGAACCGACAGTGACACAATCGTCCACCTATATTGCGCTTCATTGGGTGACTCCATTGGGTGAAAAATCAATTGCGATTAGCACATCATCTGTTATTGCACGACATCCATCATGCATCGGCAGTGACCGCTGGCCGCGGGTGTCCTTGCTAACACCGCCGGGGTCATCGCGGCACGCTAACCTGTTGATACGTTGGTCACCCGTTAGCTTAATTGACCGTAAACTGATCGAAAGCCATAAATCTTTCCCGCCACTATCGCCGCTGCGTTTGTTAACCCGTCCCGATAGACGCGCGACACCCACCTCATCCGAAGACGGACCAGAGTCTGTCGCAGTGACATATGCGCCGCGCACCGCAGCGACTCCGGGCGTAATAAAAGGTTGTAATTGATACGCGCCGCTTGTAACGATCGTGCAGGCAGAGGATGAGGCGTAGATAGAAAAGATTTAATTTTCACCACGAACATTCGGGACGCGTGTTATCCACGTCTGACCACGGGAAACGTACACCACCACCAGCTGGGGTGCTGTGGAAGACCGGAAGTGTCTCCGCGCTGCTTCCGCTTCGATGGTGATGAAACGATCCGTGGGGTAGACCATAAAATGAGCTTTGCGTTACAGGCCGGGAAGATTCAGGCGCGCACGGGCCGGGATGACTTCATTCCACGGCCGTGGAGCTTGACATTTGAGCCGGGGCTCGTGCCGTTTTCCGTGCCAGAAATGGTTAGTTTCGCGAACGCAGTGTCCGCGGCCGGTCTAGAGAGCGAGAGAGAGACGCGTTTTTTTGTGTGTGAGCTGAAAGAACCGGGCTCCAGCGAAGGCACAATCTAAAGGTGCTTGTACCACCGTGTACTTCCCGTGTGCCACGTTCCAAAAATAACGTCAAACAGCGACTAAAAATAAATACCCGTCAAACTCCAAAAGTTCCAGCGTGAAGTAGTTGCTCGCGTTTAATAATCGAAGTGCATCGGAGTTGTTTGTGTTGCGTGTGTGTGTGTGTGCGGGCACACGGCACGCGGTTTCGGGGCACGGTTGACGCGTCGTTACATCGTCCGGGCCCGGTGTTCCTGATATTGGAAGTAAAATTCATCACTCTGTGCAAACAGAACGCTCGGATGCTGGAGTCGCGGCATAGCGACAACGTGGCGCTCGTGCTCTCATGACGCCATGGCCAGACCAAAGCGAGCGTGCGGCGGCATCCACCGGCTCCACGCTTTTATGATTTATTTAGCGAAATGTGAACAAATAAAATAGTGCAGCATATCTTCGCGGTGAACCGCGCGGAAAAAAGCGACTCACGGAATGTCTGATGGCGTGTTGCGTTTCTGCCCTCTACGTCAAGATGTCTTAGCATGGTAAACAGATTTCGCGGGAGCCTACGCTTAGTGGAGCAGTTTTTGCTCAATTTCATGGATCTATTAAAACGGACCAGTTTGTGAAGCCTTTATTAGTTCGCCAACCTCATCTATTATTAAATGTACAAAAAACCAAGCTCGAACTAGTTACTTGGGCTCCAACGAAACAAAAAAGTTGGAACCAAAATTGTCTTGCTCCCCTTCTCAGCACGTCGATGCCCGTTAAGCGGCTTTGTGGAGAGATTATCATTAGCATGGGAGTTGTGTTGAACGGCAGCGCACGAAACACGTGCTCTAGCTCGTATCATAGAGTAAAATCAGGAAGAGAGTAACCAAGAGATCCACCTCGGCAAGAGCAATCGAATCGCGCTCCAGCTCTCATGTGCCCGATCTCTGGCGTGAGATAAGAAGATCCCCGGGAGATTGGGAAAAACTGTCTCCCCTGGAAAACCCGCCCAGGTGGAGAGGGAAAAACGCCCGGGAAGAGAGCGAGAGAAAGCCCGCCCGGGAGAGCGAGTGAAAGTGCAGTGCGATCGTCGTTCCGTGTGCGGCGATCTTCGGCGATCGTGAGGTGGATGAAGACGCGCGCGTTTGGCCCTTTTTCTCCGAACCGATTCCCGGGAGACGACCCGCGTGGTCAAATTCCTTCCCCGGAATGGGTTTCGAGTGTGTGTATGTAAAGTTTTGTATGTATAGTAGGCTGCGATGCGCGCGCTTATGCTTCGCCGTCGTCGTCGTCGTCGTCGGGAGTCGATCGCAGGAGGTCGGAACCTTCTAACGCAACACGAAAACACACACACAGCCTCAACGCTGTGGGGCTACTCGTTGCGTTTTGCCATCTTTCCGCTGTTTCAAACTGTTTCTCTTCTGCTCTCTCACTCTCTCTTTTGTTCGTTTCTCACACTCTCGGCCCGTTCTTGTGCGTTTATCCGAGAGGATGGACCTTTCCCTCCTTTCCCCGTCATCTGCATTGCATCTTGAATCTCGAACCTCCCCCCTGGCTTCGGACCAAATCACCTCCCCCTTTCGTCGCTTCCCCACCGGCTCTTATTAATAACATAATACGTATAATATACACACACGCGTATTATTTAGCCAAACTGTTTAGCTAATGGTCAGCGGATCGGGACGGGCACGCACACCCTCCTCGTCTCGCTTCCCCGCCGGGTCCCCGTCTCAGTCCAGACCAGACATCCGCGCGCGATAAGCAGCAGCAGCAGCAGCCGCAGCCGGACCTAGGCCGGAGGACGGAGGACGACGAATGCTTCAGTCTTCGCCCGGCAGACGGAGCAGCGAGCGTCTTCGGTGTGTTGGGTTTGGGTTTGCCCAAGCGCCTAGCGAGCGCGTCCAGACCGAGGGGTTTGAAAACGGTTTTTCCTCCTTCGAGCGCGACCACGGTGGCCAGTCGAAGCGTTGCGCTCAAGTCGTACGGCGGTGCGCACAGTACTCGAATCGTTTCTCGCGTGGCCGGGTCTTTGCTCGGACTGCTCCGCTAGTTCATACCGACGTCGTGCAAGTGCTCTTACAGGATTGTAATCGAAGCGTTAGTTTGGATTTGAAAAAGAAAGAATAACTCTCAAATTCGATTCTTTATTAAAAGTACAGCTCGTGAAAAAGAAACGCACACATTCGCTCTATCGAGTTCGCGTGCATCGCGCGGATCAATCGATTTCGGTTCGGTCGCAACGGGCGCAAAGTGCAAATTTTCGGTGTGGATGAAAGATTTGGTTTCGGGCGTTTCGGTTCGGAATGGTTTTTTTTTTCTTTCAAATTTTCGATCCTCTCTCCTCGATCGCTTTTAAAGCATCGTGCCTTATCTGTGCGGCGGCCAACTCCTCTAGCCCGGTGGTAGTTAGTGCGGGTTTCGTGGAGGGTTTTGGATTGAAAATTACTATCATTTGGGATTGTGATTCGGTCTGTGTCCTGCGGCTTAAGTGCAGAGGGAGTTAAGCTGCAGCACCGAGTGCTGTTCTTTCGATTCCCCCTTCTTTGGCTTTATCTCGTCCGCTTTTCCGCGCGGGACTTTCGGACATCGGACATCGGGGCAGTGATTTTACCGCGAGGCAGGCAGAACCCGGCAGCAAAGCCAACCAACAAACCCCGCAACGAAAGTGCGCACGCAATTTGTCCCGACTGTTGCGGGTAATCGCGATCGCAGGAGCATCCCGAGTGTTTTGTCGAGTGTGTTTGTGATTTCTAGTGGAAACAGATCGTGATTGCAGGCTGGTGCTTTGATTTAGGTTGTAATTTTGTATTTTTGTACCGTCAGTTCAGTGCCTTAAAGGCTTCAGTGCAAGTTTCAGCGAATTATCGCGCGAATCCTTTCCGCGTGGCTTAACGCAATCAGACACCAGTGAGCAGTGACAAGCAGGTGGGGTACGGTGTTTCGTTCGGCCGCTACCAGTGTCGCTGGACGATCGCTTTCCAGGCGCAGCAGGACTCTCCCAAGGTAAGTGCGTCATTCGCTCCCTTTGCAGCAGACTTGCGCACGCCCAGCATATACGCGTCTCGCAGACGGCAGACAGTAAAAGTGAGGAGAATGTTAACTGCCTGTCGACGATTAATCGTACATCGGGGGCTGTTTTTTTATTGTGTGCCGGGCTTTTCCACCCCAGCCCCTGGCGGGTCTCGTTCCGTGACGGTTCGGGTTTAAATGTTCTTAAGATGCTCGGGCTGCTCGGACGTTAGCGCATACCACGTTTGGTCGTTCTTTTCGCGGGATGCTGTTCGGTCGCCGCTGTTTTTGCGTTTTGTACTTTACATCGTTGCTTATCGTTCGTTCCGTTTCCACCCCAGCCACACGCTGTTGGACGCAGTGTAGAAGCGGCTCTCCTAATCAACCTGCGCGATTGAGGGCTTTAATGACTTTTTGCTGTTTTACTTGCTGGCTCCCGCGGGAAGATTGGGTAAAAAACTGGGGTGCATAAAAACAGGCCCAGCATCCCGTTTGGAGGCGGCCTGATTTATGTTCGATGCTACCTTATTTTGGAAAGCCTAATTTTATGACACTGCATGTCCTATGCGTGCCAAGTTTTGACGTGTCTGTTGGCGGTTAATAATTTATGGAAATTAGGATCGCGTTTTTGCGCGATTCCCTACCGTCCGCACAGAAGTGTCGGCAGAGGCCGAGATGTTTTATGGACAACTTAATTGTGCGCCAAAACCTCACATCCCCGCACCCGCTTTGATCCGTTTCTAGTGTACCGGAGATTTCATCATCATAAATCCATAAGCTCCGCACAAGTCGTTACACGCCGAAAGCCCCACTACATTCTGTGCTGCTCGGTCCCGCGTCGGTTTCGGCGAACTAATACATCTGGAGCCTAAGCTATGTTTGAGAGACGCAGCGCAACGGCGGATAAACCCCTTCCGCGCAAGGGGGCGCGCGTTAAAGGTAGTAAACAATCATCGCCTAGCGTTTCGATGGTGCTGCTTCCGAAGTTCGAAAACAAAAATATCTTCGGTGACTTGGCGGCCGTGCCTTCCCTCGAGGCACCATACGCGAACGAACGAACACCCGTGGTTGTTGTTGTGTGTGAGGGCGCGGGCGCGCGTTCGCGCGGAACACATGCCCGTGAGAAGGATTTGGCCGGGATTTACCGCTTTGATCCTCGCCCAATTTGTTGGGATTGCCTTTGGTAATTGTTTTGGAATCAGCTTTGAAGCAGGGCGGCACCGACACGCCGCCGCTGGCCTGAAGTGAAGCGGCAACCAAGTCAACGCAAGGGCACCGGGTTCTAGGCACCAACTAGAAAGTCCTTCCATGGCCCAACCCAGCCTCCCATGGTCCGAGGGACACAGATTGTACGCGCAAACCGCAACCGCAATGGAAGTTTGCTGACCACCGGGCACCGGAAGCGGATGGCCCAGCTGCACCGCGGTTCGGGAGATCAATTTGCAATTTGAATTTCGGAAATTTTAAATTGAAGAAGTTTCGCAGTTCCCAGCGGTGTGTGTGTGTGTGTGTGTGGGTTTGGTAGCGATTCATTTTCTCATTTTCAACCGCATACGGAACGGAGAGATGCTGCTTTTGGAGTTCCAATGTCACTCAGACAATAGAGAGGCGGTGCTTTGGCGTGGTGTCGTCTCGCAATGAACTGGGCATGACGCATGAGGTGCGTTTTGTATGCAAAAAGTTCGGCTGACGGAGAAAGAATGAATAGTTCTGGTAATTACAATTCGTTTGCTTGGCCTTGGTAGGGCGGTGGCAGCTGGTGGGTATAAAATTGAACATTTCTCGAGCATATTAACGTGCTATCGCGTTTTCTTGGAACAGACAAACCTAGATGAACTATTCAAATGGAAGCATTCCAAATGAAAGCACGAATAAACGAATAAACGAACATTTTCAAATAATGGACTTTTCTAACTTTACTACTACTATTAAATACATAATGATGCTCGTAAGCGACATTCTAGAAGTCATCTGTTATCATCTGTTCGAGATCAAACTCGGATTATTTCTTCAAACTATTCTAACTTCAAAACCAATTCATCTCCTTCCGATCAGTCTCTGTGAGTTCCTTAAAATAAAAGTCAATTTCCAAAAATTTAGAAACTGTAGCAGAGGGAGGACATTCATGTTCTTGACCAGTACTATCTGTAGAGATTTAGAGTGTTGTCATTCACTATGCTTTATGGATGGATGGTCGCACCAACTAAGTAGCTTATTTGACCACAAAAAGCACAGTTTGTGCGGATGATTTACACCAACCGATTCTCAAGAACAAACACTTGGCAGTTAACGGTTCGTAATGAAGCTACGGGCACGCATCTTTACATGAAAGCGCACGTAAATGCGTTTCCCAACCACCCGAAGCAGACCCGTTTCGCAATCGATTTACCTTCGCTTCGCGTGAACCGCGTGTCGGTGCGTTTACAAGACGGATTGCACAATTCCGGGGAATTCAATTAGCTGTTGCCTGTTGGCGAACCCGAAACATCAATAGGAGCACGGCCGCTCGTGCGGGCGCGCGCTCGGCGAGATCGCGGCTTGGAGAGTGTTAATTGATCTGTGCTAAGGTAAGCAAATCTCAACTCCGTTCTCCCGGCGGTAGCGGCAGCAGCAGTAATGTTTGAACGAGGGGGCCCGCCTGCTTCCGGCTGAGGCTGTGGTTTTCCGATTTCGAAACGCACGCACACACACGCACCCACAAACCCTCCCGACACCTGAGCGGAGAAGCCCTACAGGCAGGTGGGCAGCAAGGTGGAAGCCGGTTCTGGGCCGATGAATGAAATAAGCCAACGCCGATCGAGCGTGTTCCGGAAAGGGACGCCGAACGGCACTTGCTCGTGAGGAACGTCCATGAATCACTTCACGCTGCGCACCCTACCGACACCGGCAGTCGCTGCACAGTCACGATTTTTTCGCCCTCCTCGGGGCGGGCAAAAACCGCAACCGCGCCCGTCAAGGCGCCCGTCCGAAAAGTGGCTTCCTGACGCTCCCGACCATCGATGGTACCGCAAACGGGTGGCTGGAACGCTCGAGGGTTCTGGGCATTCTGGGCTGCGTAGCATTTTATGCATATTTTACCCGAAACACACGCCGGCCCATCCAAGAAGGTCCGGGTCTCGCCTGCGCTGCGTATCCCGTGCGAGGAGCCACTTCAAACGGCCGCGAAGATCGTCATCCCGTAAGGATGTATTGTTTTGACGACGCGAACGGCACACTATGCTAATGCCAACGGCACATAAACACACACACACACCCGAAAGCCAACCCAGGGTTCGCGGACATTCCGCGTGTGCTACATCCCAAGATTGCAACCGAGGAACCGGTCGCTTTCGTGGGGAGGTTGCAGGCGAAAAGGGCACTCGCTAACCGAAAAGGCACACACTGGTACAAATCTGCGCCAGGACACTCGAGTGCGTCCCACGATGGTGGGTTGGGAGCGTTTAGAGCGTGTGGGAGAGCGAGAAAGCAGCCTCCGGGCAGGCAGGCGATTATGAACCCATTTTTCTTTCGCATGCCGTTAGGGTTGCCGTTTCTGCTCGGCTTCGAGATGGGACAACAATGGGCGCATTCTAGAGACTGCGAGTCCCGCGAGACGCGGGTCCATTAGGCCGGTCTAGCAACGGGTGAAGCGGGCCATTCGGGTGAATACTTGGAATTCTTAATTAACAACATGTGTTCGACGGGTGTGCCGGCAATGATCGGTCCAGAGAGCGGGCTCATATATCATGGCGCACTAGAAATGCACTTCCTGTTTTGCGAGCCGGACTGGAATTGGTGCGTCCACCCGTTCCTTACTTGATGGGCCATAAATTGTGGCAAGGTACACTATCAAATGCAGACCTAGCTAGTTTTGTTTTTTCGCTTTTTGGAAGACATTCTTTCCACATCTCCAAATGTCAAGCTACTGTGTGCTGAATAAATGTGAAATATTTACACTACAAACACCATTAGCGCGCGGGCGCACACAAAGACACTGTTTCTTTAGTGTCGCAAGTTTAGCCGTTTGAGTTTAGCCAGATCATGCCGAGTCACATTTGATCAGTGGTGCGATCGTTAATTCAACTATTTCCCACCTAAATCGATTACCTAATCACCGTCGCGTGAACAACGCACCACCGCTCGTCACCTAAACGGCAAAAAAGAAAGTGATGGTGCATTGTGCAAGCGACTCTCGGGCCATGTGAACAGCAAAGCCAAACAAGCGGGAACAAGCTGCCCCAAAAGTATGCGAAGAGTTTTTAAAGCGTACCGGCACCGGTGTATGGCGACATCTCCCGTTTCGGTGCTCATCCTAATCATATTTTAAGGGCCCGAGCGGTAATGAAAAGAAAAGCATAATAAGCGGCGCGCAGTGCAGCGCGTCCTCGTCCGAAGGCCGAAGGCGGCGCGTCAATTTACACAGCATTACCGTAAGTCACACATGCGTGACGTCAGCGAGACAGGGTCTACAAATTACCATTGACCGATATAAGAGAAGAGAGAGAAGGAGAGAGCAACTACGAACGAAACGAAAACCAAACGATCGTTCACCGAAATCGGGTTTCACCAGCATCGCCAGGCGGGTCAATATTGGGCTTCCGCAAACACTGGACGCTTCACCGGGCCGGCTAACGGTCCCTCGTGCCCTTTTTCCCGGTTGCGTTGCGAGGGACCCTACCCCGTTTCACACCGTTGTGTCACAGTTGTCTGAAGGATTTGACGAATCAAGTCAGCAGCGTGCGATCGGTATCGAAATCGCTCGCTTCGCCGTTCGCGTGCCCATATTAAGCCGCGACAAGTGTTTTTGAAGTCAACACGGCTCAAACACACACAAACTGAGGGTGCCCTTCTGGTGAAGGAACCAAGCGAAGAGTAACGGAATGAAAGAAGAAAAAACCCAAATCGCTTCCTTCGTACCATCCGGTGCAGGAAATTTAACTCTTAGTGTGTGTGCCCTTTTTTGTGGAGCGCAAGTGGAGCAAAGTGATAACACAATCCATGGATAATGGCCCCGGCTCTTGAGGCAGGATCTTGCGAGCGGCGAACGAACGACGCTCTTTTACACGACCTCACCACATCCTGCCGCCTGTGCGGCGGGGCGAGAAACTGCAAATCTCGTTTCGGGTTTTGTGGTTCTCCACGCGTTGGCCATCCTGTCATCCTGCGCTGCACAGGGCACAGATTAATTTCATACCCGCACGAACATTACCCTATGCGTCAGGAAGCGCGTTAGGGGTTTAACCGAAACCACTGATTTCGGGGTGTTAATTCTATCCGATGGTTTCACTCCGGGAACCTTTTCTTGCGAAAGCTTCACTCACCGCGTCTGTAAAGTCTGCAAAGTCTGGAGCAGACTTTTGACGCATCATCCGGTGCAGGAAGCGCTGCCGATGAGTGTGTGTGTGTGTGTGTGTGTGTGTGTGTGTGTGTGTGTGTGCGAGTGAAAGTGTTATGCTACCTGCGTCTCATCGCAGATAATCACCGATCGCCGTCAAGTGGCGAGCGTGCTCGTTCGTTCGTGTCCGTGCATGCCCCTCATGAACCGTTTCAAACGCAACGATTTGTGTCAGGAGAAGAAGTGTGAGAAGAGGCTCTGAGATCTTCGAGAAGGCTTAAGATAAATTATCTTAACCCATTATCTAATTCTACAGCGGGTGTTTTCCACACACGGCGCGGCGTTCAACAGATGTCACCCAGATAAGGAAGCGTTTAAACACTCACCAGTTGCACAGTGGTAGTGAAGTGAGTAATAGAATAAAGATTTTAGATATTTTAGACATTTAAAAGCTCTGTATCGATTTGGATAAGAATAAATGTGATTAAAATTGAACGAAGTAACTCAATCCATGGTACAAACTGGATCAAACGTCTTGTTTGGAAGGCATTATATTGACCTATTACATATATTCCTTCCTTTAAACCTTTGGAATGTCTATGAAGAATCTCAATGTTTGTATTAAGAGATGCCTGAAGATAATAAAAGCATTTCTATGCCGACATCTACCCACTGTGCAGTGCGAAGCGAACGGATTGGAACCATTCTTCCTATCCACGTTTCGAACAGGGCAGCTGTGCATCTGTGAAGCTAGCCGAACGATTTGTTTCTCGGAAGAATGCGACGAAAAGAAAACACAACCGTTTCAGATGAACCGCTCCCACTTGTGACTCATAATTGCCCTTCGATCGATAACGCACGGCCAGGGATGACACGATCCGACGTGACAGATAGGACGGGATTAGGCCGGGCAAAGCCGTATCGGCCGTAGATCTAGCGACCCACGCCCGGGTTTTGGGGACCCGGGAGTTTTGATTCCCGGAGCTGGATCCGGACCGGGTGGACATTTATCACCTCCGGCACCGGCACCGGCATTGGCAGCTGATTCATGCGTCGCAGCATCGGAGCTTTATGAAAATTGGGACCTCGGCCGTGGAGGAGTCGTATCGTAATGGGACGTAAAACAACCGTAAAGCCGACCCAAATTGAGCCCGTACCTGTTCCCCGGGGGTCGGGCGCGTGGCTTCAAAGTAAACAGTTCCAACGGGCGTACGGGCGCAATATTTCAATACACCGCTGCCGTTGCATTCCGTGTAAATGCTTTCCGCGCCCAATAAATCTTCGCACCGCGTCGGAATGAAGATGGCGAGTCGATGGCCGCACGCATAAATTTGCCCCTACTGGCCGACGTACACGGTCGATTTATAGTGCTAATCTTCAATGCATTACCGCACGCTTTTTCTGCATCTTTATCATGTTTGGCGGGCTTTGGGGTTCACTCCACCAAACCAAACGGCAGAACGATCGCTGATAGCAGGTACGCGATAACCATTTCCTGCCCAGGGAAGTTACTTAAGACGCGGCCGAACGAACCGTTCATGTTTATAAATCATTTTTTATTTGACTTGCTTGTTTTTTCAATTTATTTTCCACAATCAAACCACCGGCACGGGACGACGACGCATCCCAGTAAAATCAGAAAACGAAAAACCGAAAAGCACGTGCTTTTGTAGGGCTCGTCGGCTCTCGACTCCCGCCGGGTTCGGGTTGTGGTTTTTCCGGTGTGCTTTTTTCTTCGCTCTCTCTCTCTCTCTCTCCCTCGCCACTGCTGTTTGTTTTGTATTCAGGCAACTTCCCAGGAACACTGGTTAGACGGTCCTGGCCCATTCTCCCGGGCCTGCATACGGGCACTTTGATTATTTTCATTGCCTTCCAATATTTTCCTTCCCGTGAGTCCGGATGCGAGCGGAGGCGGTTGGTGCGGGCGCGGCCAAACAAACAACATCGACTCCCGCGAACGCCCGCGAACGCCCGCGAACTAACTCGCCGCCACCGCGAACCGCGCAAGACGCGCGAAGACCAGATTGAGTCCTACTTGTGGATGCTGCTGGAAGCGGCTTTTCGGAAAGAGTTTTGTTTTGATTATGGTGTATTGTTTCGTTTGTTGATCGTTTGATTTTATTGCACCCGGGCCCGGGGGTTGCGCTCGCGTCGCTGATTATTATTTGCATAATGTTGGCATAAAGCGGCCGCGGCCATCGAAAGCCGAAAGCCGGGCCGGGCTTCCTCCCTGCTTGTGATATTGAAATTCGTGCATTTCGTATGCATTGTTTGACCGTTCGCGGTGGTCGTGAGTTGGCTGGGAGGGGTTGTGTGTTGTTGATGTTGTCGTTAAATCAGGGCAAAATAGGGAGCCAGGTTACACTTGATTCTGTATCGGTCGTACGGTAAAAGGGGTTTCTAACGAGCGGGAAAACGCTAGAAAGCATGAGCAGAAAGCAAAGTGCTTCAGAGCAGGATGCACTGTGCATCTAGAATCTAATAAATTTAATAAAAATAAACCATTGCATAAATGAATAAACCAAAAAGAGCATAATGTAATTCAGTTATTGGCAAGCCACAATACATAAAATAATAACAAGGATCATAAACAAGTAAGAACTATATGTTAAAAACTATTACGATCCAAAGTGTTTAGAACGTAAAACAAGACCTAGAAAAGAAAGAGAAAGAAGATTGCAACCGACAGATAAAGAAATATTTGTTGATTGTTTCAAATAATGAAATATATGTTAATTACAAGTTATAAAAATGTAAAAAAATGCAAAAACTATGTACTGATAAACGGATTCTTTGTCTGTGTGGTAAATAAGACACAATCGAAAAGTGAAAAGTGTATTAACTTATAAAAACTATTAATATTCAAAATAGGAAGATATCACCTACCATCAAGAATGAGTTACGCTTTTAACGACGACTGAAACTCCACGGAACGACGAGCCACTCATCAATTCGATTCTGTTTGATGTATGGAGGTGTAGTATTTTTAAAATCCCCTTGAATCGTAATTGAATTACGCCCTGCCGCTTGCCCGCCCCTGTTCCAACTCCAATTGCCAGTTCCAACCATCCCATCCGTCGTACCGTCGTCGTGTGTCGCTTCTGGATATTCCTGTTCCATCCGGACCGTGTCGAGTTAATCATAGAAATGCATAAATAAGCCCAGAACCATCGTCGTCGTCATCGTCGTCGTCTCGGTGCTTCTCGCACTGGCTGGCTCGAGCTGGGAACTCGCGAGGGTCTAGGCGCCCGGTGTTGTAGTCTTCTTTTTATGGGTCCATTCACATCGCGTCGGGATGCCTGGACGCGATGCGGCCCGCGGCTCGGCTTGTGGGCCCGCCGCCGCCGCCGCCTGATTGGGAAAGCCGAACCGGCGTTGGCCGGGCTGGTCGGTGGAGGTCCAACCACCAGCGAGCACTAGCTACTATCACTCGTCAGCTCGTCGGTGCTCGTCCTCGTCGCTGTGTGCGCGCGCGTTGTCGTCGTCGCCGGCGTAGCCATCATTGCCGTTGCATAATAAAATAAAGTCATTAGCTCGCGAAACGTGAAAGTCCCGTGTCCGTGTTCGTTCGGGAACGGGCAGGAGCGGGCATTAGCGGGACCGCTGACTTTCTGCCAGCGTTGCGTTGCGCTGTAAATGCGCATAAAAGGAGCCCGAGAGTGCAGTTTGGCCAAAAACGGCCTCCCTCCGCCCGAAACCGAGCAGTGATTTCAATCAAACGCAGCGCAAATGAAATGAGCGCGAATATGAACACTGCGCGGCCGTGAAGAAACTGTAAACATCATTTTTGTGATTATAAAAGTGCAACCTGATCCTCTTCCTTCGCGCGCTCTCTCTTGCTTTTTGTTTCTCGATGCAGTCGATGCACTTCATTGTAAACACTTTTACAGCCGAACAGTACACATCCTGCAAATCATTTTATTGCGCCAGAAAAAAGGGAAGAGTCATTACGCTGCACGGAGTGCGTTTGTCAGAAAATGAATAAAAAAAAGTGAGCTTTAACTAAGTGATTTGTTCTCCGATTGCACGAAAGTGATACAAAAGATTTAATGGACACCAACGTGTTGTGTTAGCTTTATTTAATGTATCTCTCACAAACAGGAGAGTTCAAAAGTTTGAAACATCATTGAAACATGCGAAGAAAGCAATCAGATCGAAGGAGAGAAGCCACGTTCATCATTTGTCAATCAAGTTTCTTCAGCAGAACTGAAAGTGCAGCTCGCGATTGATGCGTATCGTACGGAAATGATTGCCATTTTCCCACTGCATCATTAACCTTCGCCAAGAACCGGCTTCAGTTTAGAACTATTCTCAATCGCTTGAAGCTGCCTCAAGCGTCAAGCGTTGCCCCTAATTCCAGCGATCGAACGAAAAGGAAAAAAAAAGATCGTAACCCTACCCCGGGACGATGTTTATGGAAGGAAAATTGGATTCTTTGAGTCGTATTCCCGCGGATCGCCTAAGCAGATGTGGCTCATCGACTGCATTCCGCATGCATCCGTGTCTTTTGCGCTTCTCCCGGTTCGTTCATTTCCTCAAGCCATAAAGAACCGGGCTGCAGGACGAGACATTGGGTGGTCCTGGAATGGTGCATGTTCTACAGCCAGCCAGCCACGGGGACCCGCGTGCAGGAAGTATGATGTGCAAATCTTCCGAGACATTAGTCTGCAGATGCACCGTGCGGCACGCATTGCTGCACGCAGCACACTTAATAGCTGTGATGCAGTTTTGATGCAGCGAACGCTACGCAAACAAAGTGTGAATGATCGGTCGTACGCATCGTGTTGGCCCGATCGCGGTGGATTAAATATTTACGTTTACGCTGCGGGAAGTGTGATGGACGGCGATGCCCTACGAGAGCCGAGAGGAGGAGCTACATTGTATGACGGATTGCCGCTCGATAGATAGTGCACCTTTGCGGGTGTGTTCGATTCTTTCTTTGAACCAATTAGGAGAGATTTGTTTAGAATCATGATGCGCCAAACTAGGCGAATGGTTAAAATAAACTATCAGCAATGTAGCTTTTGCAAATTCTGAGGGGATTAAATGACTATCAATCATTAAGGTGACTAACTATTTCCCATCAACTATACTTCTGTGGCACTGGACTACTGTACTAATCTGTGGTGTACTAATTTGCTATTGAAATGCAAAACTAAACAAACAAACAATAGAAACGTATCCTTTACACGGCTCAATAATCCTTTTCAGAAAGTTATGTATATCCTATGGCCGCACGGGAGCATGCTACTAACGATGAAACGCTGTATATGTAACCAATCGCATATCAAAAGTATTAAACACCACGTTTAAATTGACGTAAAACCCAACAAACGCTTGATTGCTTGCGAACAAATTGAAATAAAACCAGAGCGAAATTAAAATCGAGAACTCGCCACAAACACAAACACGCACCGCCATTGGTATTACGCCTACCGTCATTAAGCATAGAAAAAGCATCCCTGCATCGGGGGTTTTTCTTTCCTTTTTTAAAACAACAACATGTACACCATTCCTCCCATTCAGGTTGCACACACACACACACACACATACACACACGCGCGTATGTGAAACCAATCCCGGAATCCCTCCGCTGAATACAGTGTCGGTTATTGGCGAAAATAATCTCCCTTCAGAAAGGCATGTCGGTGGGAGGGCTAGAATCTGGAGCACCTTCCGGATTAAATGATGACGCAGCGATCAACCGACGGATGTAATGGCGGCGGCACTCGGCTACCGCGTGTTACTACGGTGTGAAAATGGCTGGAGTAATGCGAGTCCCGGCAGTCATTATCCGCAATCAATTTCACACCCAACCACCCACCGCCCACCGCACGCACCGTGGGAGGCTTCCCACCTGCCCAGCATTGTCCCCGGTGGACTCGGTGTGCGGTTACCGGTGGTCCGGCTGACGGGTGTCCATCGGTCTTGCCGGCGGTGGTCCATTCATCTTCCGCACTACGCGCAAGGACGCGCCCCGGCGGCCGGGAGTGCGCGAACGAGCGGGAGCGGCAAGCAAAAAGCGAATTAATGGTGTCATCAGTGCCGGTGCGGTGTTCGTAATTGATATTTGTTTCGGTGCAAGGGAAGGGAAAGCTAATTTGTGTGACCATATTTCGCTGGAGCAGGAGCGGGTGGCACGAGAGATCCGCGTGTAGGTTGGCTGCTGCACGAACAATTTGAGGTGTTTGTAGTTCATTAATTGTCGACACAGTGTGCGTGTGCGTGTGTGTGGCTGCGGGCGTCTCTGCGTGTTAATATTGGTCCCGAGGATAAAGAGCCTTGCGGTGTTCGTTATGGACCGGATTCGCGACGGGATTTGTATAACAACAATTACAATTATGTTTCGGTCGGTGGTGAACTGGGAACAAAAGTAATTCCCGCGCAGTTCATTCCACGCACACTCGATCAACATTAATCGGCTCTGTGTATGTGTGTGCGAGTGCTCCAACAAACGTGGTTACCATAGCTACCGCGTTCCTGTCACTTCCACGTGTCATCCACGCGATCACTCCGTTCGCGCGTGTGTGCAGTTTTGTTTGCTTTACCGGAAGCACTGATTGTCGGGCCTCTTCATCCCGCAGCCGCCAACTTCCCGCCGTGGTGCGTGCGTTGCAATTTCACCCACCCGGAAGTGCGTCGCTTTGTGTCACTTCCGTGCCAACGCATTCGTTTACACATGGCGACGATGGGGGCCGAAATGTGATTTGTAATCCAAACACAAATTCAATTTTCCCGATTTGCCTCGATTTGTTGATTCATCCCACACCACCACGTACACACGGACGCGAACATTCGAGTGGTGTCCTTCTTTCGCACAGCCTCCGTGCATTCTTCTACTATTACGAGCGAGATGAGAGGAGCAAAAAAAGCGATCGTAACATTGATTGAAATTTTCCGCACCGTTCCGTTTCCCCCCGATGGGGCGGCTGTCACACCGGAGTTTGGGTCATGTTTGCCCGCTTTTTGCCACCCACCATCGTCATCGTCAGTGGTGTCACCGGGTCTGCCACGACCGCGAGCGCATCGATATAAACAAATGTAATTGAAATTCTGGAGCTTTTCCGGCCGGATTTTACATCTTTATCAATCGACCTTCGCCACGAACCAGTGGGCAGAAGGAGCAACGCAGGCACGCCCGGCAGAGCAACTTTCCTTAGCATACCTCGCACCAGGTGCTAAACGGTCGCCTCGGTGTCCTGATGATGAGCCAACCGCAAATCCAACGATGAATGACAAGTAACAGCGGCGGTGCGAATTCAATCTGCATTCGTCACGTCGATGGGTTCGTCGCCCCCGGAACGATTTGGCACCTCCAGCTGACGGTGGGCAGGGTGAAAACATCGCCACCGAATCAAGAGCCCGAAAAAAGACCCAATAATTTATTCATATCGTGTATCAAGTGTCGCAAATTTGCCTTCTCCACCGTCGCCGTGCGTGTTTGACGTGCCGCCGGGTCTTTTTCGCTGATTTGTCGTGCGCACGAGAACGGTCCGTAATTCGAACGGAAATGTGACGAACGGAAGTGACAGAATCGGCGTCGAGAACGAGAGAGATAGAGAGAGTGGAAGAGGGTGCGAGCCGAAAGCGACAAATCACTGATATCGACAGGCTTTGCAAGGCGTGTGCGCGTTTTTTTTTTTCGTGCCCACATCCTCCTTTCCACGGCCCCTCGACGACGACGGCTAAATTTGGTGGCCCAGCTTCCGGTGGCTGTGCTTTCGATAAGGGCAAAGAATGCCGTAGCGTGCCACGTGCGTGCAAGTGGCGGAGAGTGCCGAACGATTTCCGGCTCCCGATATTTGCGGTTACTGGCGTGGAATGTGTGGAACGGCCGCGGCCACCATCTGGCACCGGCTCGGGCGGGCTCATGTTTGATCGACAGTCGCTTTAATCTTGCCAGGCAGCGTCGTTTGCGATCCGGAAATCATGGAGCAAAGCGACGCTGAGGACATCAAACGATTGAAAATCAGCCTTCGCTCCGGAATAGATGCAGAGGACACCGGCGCTTCTAACAATCGTTTCCTTTTGTCTGGAGCTGAAGTTTGGATTAATTGCTTCTTGCTTGCATATACCGGTTGTGTTGGAATTCTATGGTTTTCTTCAATATTTCTTGATTTTTTTTTAAGTTTTAGATGATGCAGACAACAAGGAATTTCAATTTTTGTTGACAATTATGTGACTAATTTGTAGATGAATTGCATATTCCTTAAAAGAAACTAATCAATTTCAATCGCGATTGTTTTTGGCTTGTTGATAGCGATCTCAAGAATGATCAGAAATGATAGGAGCAACATTCAACACATTTCGGATTAGAACTAATACAAAACTTGCGTTTAAGGATCGGACCCGCATTGGACCCATCTCTTTGCCAGCTGTGGTGAGGTGTTTTTATGCAATAAATATCATCTCCGGTCCGTCAAACATAACATGATCAATATGGTCAACAGTCTTTATGCGCTTAGTGGTAGGAAGCGTAGGCCGGAGCGGCGTACGAGAGAGCCGGGCTCGAGACGTAGGTCTTGGCCAGAGGAGCGGCGTAGGACACAGCCGGGCTCGACACGTAGGTCTTGGTGGCCAGAGGAGCGGAGTAGACAGCGGGCTGGGCAATG
>KB672979.1:8771538-8841140 GCA_000349145.1 Anopheles dirus
AAGACCTACGTGTCGAGCCCGGCCATCTCCTATGCTGCCCCAGTTGCCACCAAGGTCATTGCTCAGCCAGCTGTCTACTCTGCCCCTCTGGCCACCAAGACCTACGTCTCGAGCCCGGCTGTGTCCTACGCCGCTCCTCTGGCCAAGACCTACGTCTCGAGCCCGGCTCTCTCGTACGCCGCCCCGGCCTACGCTTCCTACCATTAAACCTCCCCGGATATAAAAAAAAACTTCATGTAAATTATTACTCGATTTGAAATGGAATAAACCGTAACGTGTTAAATAATGAAAACGTTCGAGCGTACTCTTTATGTTGTTGCTCCAGAAGCATGAGCCACCTTTTATCCACCTTTTCCACCGCAAACTGACGCAACACCTGATGCAATGTATGCACTCTGCTGCGTGTGACATTTTCCTCCGCCGTACGATATCCCTTGCCCACTTTTCGTACGAGGAATCTGTGCGAAACGACGCGAGCAGCAGCGTCTCGGGCAAAAAGTGACCATCGGCTCGTTTAGGGCAGAGCGCGAGCAAACGGCCTTGCCTGCAGGCGGATTGATCTTAAGCTGGACGGCTTTAGGTCATGTGGCCGGTCGATTGGGAATGATTTCACACCGACCGGGGACCGCTGGTGCACCCATACTTGCACGAGTTTTAAGTAGATGTGAGTGTGCGTATCGCTAGAACCGGCACGATTGAAGCCGGCATGTAATCTTTGCGGAACAGCATCGTTTCTACGACAGCCGGCTCCAAGGTTCCCAATCACCTGTCGGTATGAATGAATGGCGTGCGCGAGTGTGCGAATGACTCAATCGTCTCAAATTCGCGACTCGGTTGCTGCTGTGGGTCATTAGTTTTCTGTGCCTTGGAATGTTCGATCGCTGCAAGAAATCGTCGCCCGTTTGGGGGGCTGCTTTCGAGAGCAGAAATAGAGTTTGATTATAGTTGTTTTAATTTGAACGAGTCGCGAACCTAATGATCGGTGTCTCTACTATGTTGGAAAGATTGTTGATGTATATCATTTATGTGATTGTGAAAGATAAACTAAAAAGCCGTCTGTGATGTTCTCTCTTTTGCTGTTGCCCTCCCGTCGGTGGTGTTTGCCGTACTTAAATTGAGGAAAACATCGAGCAAAGTATATGACAGCTTCCCTTGACCTCGACTATCTAATTGGATATGATCGATGGAAGATCACTTTATCATAGCGAATCCATTACGTGACCCATGGCACTCGTTGATTGAGGTAGCGAATTTCGGTCCACGGTGTGGCAAATCCTTGAAACATTCTGTCTATTATAACTGAGCAATTCTTCACTCCACTCGTGCGCCATCAATGGAATCGGATTAGATCCGATACACCGTACCGCTCCGTGTCCACACGTGATCAGCAGAAACCGCGTGCAAATTCAGCCGGATGGCCTAGCGGTAGCATGTGTGTTTAGCAGTAGTCGTCGTTGTAGTAGTAGCCGTATACGCACGACCAGGCACGACCGCATGTGCATGTGCCATAAAGACACCAGCCTATCCAATGAACCAATCAGCCAACCCGAAAGGTCAAAAATCAATTCGGTTCCCGCGGCAGAATGGGAGTGCACGGCGGAGTCGGAGCGGAAGTGGCACGCCGGCAAAGAAAACAACAACAAAGTTCACCCTTTTTCCATGCATCTCGCCACTCGCGGCACCTGGATAGTACACCGATAGTCCGCCACTAGGGATGACCTCGATGCAGCGGTTGCGAATCGCCGACCGTGCAGACACGAAACAGCGGACCAACGAAACGAAAAGTGAACGACCTTCTTGCGCGAGGGCTCTCGTTCCGTTTACAGCCCGGTTCGCGGCAGACCTACATTATGCGGTCCTGCACGCGACCGTACGCGCGACGGACGGTGCGTAATGTTCGCCGTGTGTAGCTTGTTTTTACGCTCTTTATCTGCACGTCAGCGTCTCCAGGCTGGTTACACCCGAATCTCGCCCTCGTCCCGGATTCCCGATGCGACGACCAGTTTTTATGTTTTTATCTGCACTAGCTCTTTCTCTCTGCGTGTGCGACTACAAGCCCGTTGTCAAGATCTCGCTCTGGGCGTGATCCGCTGGCCCGTCTTGGCCGTGCATTGTGCAGTTTCGGGGCAGCTGATGTGAGAACGGGCGCTGCGATGCGATCGGCAGCGGTATAAATTGGGCAGCTTGGACGTGGGCTAGTCACAGTTCGATTGATCATCCGGTGCTGTGAACAACATCTTCTCCAACCCAACGCTACAATGGCATTCAAGGTAAGGTGTGCTCGGGAGCAGTGCTCCGATCTTCGTGCGAAAAGATGCACTAATGGCGTCGTCATCCGCTTCCATAGTTCGTGATCTTCGCCGCTGTGGTCGCCGTTGCCCGCGCGGGTCTGATTGCCTCGCCGGCAGTTACGTACGCTGCTGCCCCAGCCGTCGTTGCGGCCCCGGTCGCCAAGGTTGCGTACCACGCCGCTCCGGCCGTGGTTGCCGCTCCGATCGCCAAGGTGGCGTACGCCGCCCAGCCGGAGGAGTACGATGCGAACCCGCACTACTCCTTCTCGTACGGAATCTCCGACGCCCTGACCGGTGACTCCAAGTCCCAGCAGGAGTCGCGCAGCGGAGATGTTGTCCAGGGATCGTACTCCGTCGTTGACCCCGATGGCACCAAGCGTACCGTCGAGTACACGGCCGACCCGCACAACGGATTCAACGCTGTCGTCCACCGTGAGCCTCTGACCAAGGTCGTCGCTGCTGCCCCGGTCGCCACCAAGGTCATCGCCCAGCCCGCCCTCGCGTACGCCGCGCCTCTGGCCACCAAGACCATCTCGTACGCCGCCCCGGTCGCTAAACTGGCTGCCCCGGTCGCGTACACCACGGCGCTCCATCACTAAACGATCTCTCCGACTGTCAACAGCAAACCCAACCGGCACCGTTTGTAAATATCTTCAAAACCCCCGTTACAAGACTCACGCATTGACACGTTTAATTTATTAAACGTTTTGTTTTGAATATAAATAACAATCAATTGAATCCGTCAAAATCTGCCTGTTAACGTTTGTGTGCGCTGGCTGGAGGGAACAGGAAAGAACTGGTCGCTGCGTTGAAGCAAAGTAGGCATCAAACCTGTAGGAGCTACCGCCATTCTCAAAGACTTAAGCCGATGCACCTGAGTATAGGTAATGCCGACGAATGCTATCTACAGCAAGTGTCACAAAGACAGTTTGGTGTTAATTTATGGCTTCGAAATCCCATTCCTTTAACGCGTTCTTGCATGCGTGAAGAAAGAATGAAACGAATGAAGAAGATATCCTTCTTTGTTATCCATTTACTACATACTCTTAAGAACGCATGTCAAGAAGAAATTTTAGCTCATACGAATCACTTATACATAATATACAGATAAATATGTTTCAATCACTGAAAATTCTTTTTCCTAAGCATATACCCTTCAAAAAGACTTCCTCAAACAAGTTCTTGGAAGAAAATATATCCCCGTTCCGTGTGAGATTTTCATGCTCTCTCTCCCTGTCTAATGCTGTACGTGTTTAGCAATATCAGATTCCGCACATCACTAATAGGCAAACCATCGGTGTGAAAACATTGGGTGGGCACACGTGCAGGTGGATCAGGTGGAGCCTCTCGCGAGGCAGCGCGTGATAACGCTCGGCTGTTTTCGAGCTCAACTTCAAACACCATCATCTCCCGAACTCCCGAAGGTTACGTCTAATGCATGCCACAGCGACCGGAACGGTAAACATTAACTGTAAATTATAACGTAAACAAACACACTCGCCTCGGCTCGGGTTGGACGAGTCTTTCCGTTTCCGTAGGCTCACCTGGACCACCGGGTCGGGTTCGATGCACGCGTCTGCACGCCCAATGGTCCGTATCTCATCGAGTGCCGGGGAGGGCTGGCAACGATGTCGGCACCTGCGGTCACCTCCTCGGTCACTGCATGCCCTGTATCGATCGAACAAATTAGTCCCACGTGCGTTAGTGTCGCATACGCGCTCCGGTGCTCCGGCTCGGCCAGGATATCGTTCTTCGCCGGGATAATGATATGTGCATCCCGGAACGTCCTTAGTGCGCATCGCTAAGCTCCGGAACTCAGTTTAACAAGGTAGCTGCATTCACCACCACCACCACCACCACCGGCCGACATATATCATGAATAGTAATGATCGTCTAGAGGCATCGAGACGCCCGCGTGACGTCCGTTCACGTTTCCGGATACGGCGTCCTGTTTACTTTTTGGCCGGCGGTCGCCGGGCCGGGACGTTGGGCCGGGTGCGACGGTGCGGTGGGCAGCATATTTATGTAGGTGCCAAAAAGAAGCCATCGGCCAGATGCATCGCCGCCACGGTTGACTTTAAGCTCCAGATGCGCTATTTATGCTCCCAGCGCAGTCGAGTGGAAGTACAAACAGCGCACAGCGCGTGCAGTTTGTACGGGATTTTGCATCGTCCGAGATGCACGCCGGGATGGTGATTAATGATCGTGTTTGTGTAAGGACGGGGCGAGGATGACGAGTGTCTGCAGTTTTTTTCTCCCCCATTGCTCGAACTGCTTGATACGTGTAATGAATGGGTTTAGCAGGCCAAGCGAATCACTTGAGGTGGACTATCAGGAAATACGGGACCACCGTAAACAGAGCGCGGATATGATAAGCCGCATTACGAAGCGCCCATTGAAGGGCTTTGCAAACAGCTCGTAGCTCGTTATTAAAGTTCGCAACCTGTCGAAAGGCCATTTTCAAAAAAACGAATTAAAGGTACCGTCCCATCGTAGCCGGAGGTACACGGCACATCGGTGTCTCCATTCCGAACTAAATCGTTCGAGCAACGAACGCTTAATGTACCCCCATTGCCTTGTCTAGACCCGCGAGACGCTCGCCCCACGGGAAACGATGGCCCCCTGCTTTATGTTGTCCGCACCATCCCGGTGGCGGTGCTTTTTTTAGACAGCCACAAGAATAACACACGATCACGACGGGCTGGCACTGAGATTTCGAAGATACCAGACTCCAGCGTCCGGCTCGCATCATACGGCTTCGGTCACCAGGTTTGGCCTCCGAAGCATCTGGTACCAATTCTACTCCGGTCCGGATGGCTCAACGTGTACGCACACGTGGTCCAATCGAATCGGCTGGAACGAAAGCGTATTTCAATGTCTCGCCGAGAGCGGAAGATCGCTTCGATCTTCTTCTGGGTGTGGAGAATGTTAACGATAGTTGTCTTGTGTTTTTTGTTCTACTCGCTCCAGGCATCGTTTGACGGAGGTAACGAGATTTGAGTTCATGTTGCCGCTTGTGCATCTCATTTCGACGCGCGCTCCGTGGGTTCGGGCAAGAACGCAAGCACTTAAAGGGAAATTCTATTTCACTTGCTGTCGCTTATTTATCCGCTCATTGTCACACTGCGCGCTTGTAAGCGGGATCGCTTAGCGCTCGTACACATTCCCATAAATCACACAGGACGCGGTTTCGCTTCTTTCCCACGTGTCCCAGTGTCAGCGCATCGCAGCGTTGACTCTGAAACGTTGACCACATGGTACGGTGTATGCGTGTGTATGTGTGTGTTTGTAGGGGGACAAGGACAAGACAACTTGCACTGCGAACGTGAATACGAACAAAACAAAGTGTGCACGATGAACGCAACAACAAAAAAGGCAACGCTTGGGAACCATGCACTTGAAATTTAATTACTTTTTATGCTCTATAAAACATAACTAGCTCTCGTTAGACTCGGGCCCAGAGTCGCTATGTGTGTGTGTAAGTGCAGCGGAAATAAGGAACTGACGCGGGACAAAAAAGCAGTCCCTTGGCACGGGTGATACATGCAAGTGTGGACGTCAAACTGTGAACCCACCGGCCTGATGTGAGCAGGTCGTCGCCATGGCAACCGTCCACGACGAGCTGTCACTCGAGCTGAGCATGGGCGGGCTCGCGTGTGTGAGATTCTGTATGTTTTGATTTTCATGCAAAGTTTTTCGTGTGTCTTTTTTTTTGTCGTCGTAGCTCCATACGTCCATCATTTAGTGCCTTCCGGTGCTGAGCTGAGCTGTGGAGCTTAAATTTGTGATATTCACTTGCAGTGCAATCACTGTTACGAGGATTTATGCTCACCTGGGGCGCACACGGAAATGTTTGGAACGCGTTGTTTTGTTGTTGTTGTTACTTAGTTCGTTGCTCGTTTGAGCTTCTTTTAGTGCAGCTAGGTGGAGTGAGAAAGAGATAGAAAGAGCACGAAAACGGCCACGAGGCGGGTATTATGTGATGGTTGTTTTGTATTTCTCGAAAAAAGTGTTTTTCCATCGGTAAATGGGTTGGATCCACCGTTCCCGGCGGGCATTTCTGCAAGCTTGATGGGCATGTTTATCATGTAAATTGAATAGTTAAAGATAAGAGGAGTTGTGAAGGAGTTATTTAAATTGTGGTGTTTTCCGTGTTTCCGCTGCCCTGAGCACGGGATAAGCACTCGAAGGATGGAAGCTGCACCCAACTTCCAGCTATGAGAACGCTCTAATGAAATCTGTTCTACCAGGCGGAAAAGCGTGATGGGGAAAAGTTTGACGCCGTCGAGAAACACGGTGCAATAAATCCCCGGCAACAAGCTGCACGGAACGTGCTCCGTTCCGAGGCACGCACATTATGCATTCATTGCTTCGACTTATCGATGATTATGGTTTCCCGACCGTCTCGAGCACCCTGCTCGGACGGTTCGGTTCGATCGGGTCCGAGCGCAGAACGCAAATCAAAAGGTTGAAAGGTGTGCTGTGGGAACGATTTCTTCCAGCGTACTTCTGGCCGGCGAACACACCCTTTTACGATCAGTCCCGCGCCCGTACCACGTTTGCACGTTTTCGCACAACGCGACGGGGTCGTTACTTATGAATGAAACGAAGATGCGATTGTTTGATGTGTGTATTTTTATTGCGTTCGCTTCGCTTCCATTCGCTGCCGCTGACAGGCGATGAATATGATGATGACGACGGCGACGGCGACGATGATGATGATGTTTGCCGAAGATTACCCCGAACAGATTGCACGGATTGCAAAGCTGTTGTCGTTGTGCTTTAAATATCAAATGAATCTTTGCACCGTACGCAGCGCACACGGTGAAGGTGAGGATAGTGGCGTCGATGCCTTGTACTTGCTGCCTGGGTTGAACGCTGACAAAACGACGATTATAAGCGACGGACGACATCGGCAAACGGCATAATAATGATGCCGCTGTCGATCGCCGTGATCATCGTCCGTGTTGAAGAGGCTGCTGATGCTGCTGGTGCGGAAACGGATCGGGAAAATTGAATAAATAAGCACGTCCCAGCACGCGGTGGCCCGGCGAGCCCGCTGTCTTATGCCCATCCGCGAATAGAATAGATTTATCAACGCCGGGAAATGTCAATTATGGGTGGCTGTGTCAGTGGGCCGACACGCTGTGACAGCCCCAACAGGCACCAGCAGCGTCAGCACCCCTCTGGGGAGGGACCCCATTTGGGGACTGGCTCCTTCCTGGCATCTGGCAGTTACGAACTATAATTATCGTTGATAAACGCAATGCTTCGCCGCCCGAACAGAAGTGACAGTTCGCTGTAATGTTTATTAGTTTTAACCATAATCGGATACGTTTAGCGATAATTTTGCTCTGAGGCAGCACGCTCGTTCCGTTCACGCGGTGCTCAAGATGACTTCAAACAAATGTAAATATCAGTCGTGATCAATAAATCGGGCACAAATGAATGCAACGCGTTTGATGTCGACCGTGGTGATTGAAGTGCGATAAATTGTTATAAAGTTATGGAAAACAAAACAAATAAACCATTGCCATGGTCGCCGGTGTTTGAAATAATGATGTGCTCTTCAGCTCTGTTCAACAACTGTAGACTCATCTCGACTCTTATGATCTTTTTTACCAATAACCATCATGAAGACTAGTATATCTGACGCAACAAGATCCGCAGTAATGCCTTTAATGAAATTCGTTAAAAACAATACATTATACGAAGAAATGGCTAAGCTAATGATACATTTGTTCCTACACAAAACTGGCTGCCGGGTGACGAAACGACGCCATTGCCGTATAGTTCCCGTATCAGTTTGACTTGCATCGACTTTCGACTCTGCTGACCTACACCAAGAACCCGTCCCGAGCGATGGTGTAAAGAGAATGCACACACATATGGTGCACAGATGTTCGCTGCTCATGCGACTTTTTCGTTTTTGTGGGACTCGTCCCGTTCCAGACAGTGTTCCAGTTCGCTGCATGTGACGCTTCGCCCAGAGGGAGAAGAGAGCGAGAACGAAAGACAGGAGCACACTTGCACTGGCCGTGATTGCTTCGCTAAACGTTCCGCTCGGTGTGTGGTAACCCGGAGCAACCGGGAACATAAAACCGAATAAAAATCTTTTTCCCGTCAAACATGCCGCTCAAGCGTTATGGTTATTTTGTCAGAAGCAGTGTCGGCGTAGGCAACACTGATTGGAACTGCCTGCTTGTAGCTGGTGGAAATATTTTCTCGATTTTTGCTTCTATATGTAACCTTTCGACACAATTAAACCAAAGCATTATGAAGACACCAACATAACCAGACCGGGAAGAGTCACTAACCGTAGCAAGGATAACAGCCATGCTACTCTTTTCGCCGATGGCATCAAGGTGGAACCAGCAAAGCGACACTCTCCGGAAGCCGGAAAGGTTACCGGCAGCCATTCGCACCCTCCAAGGAGCCAAGGATGCCTACGCCGATCCTGTTCCCGAAGCATCAGCAACAAAACCGAAAAAAAGAAACGTCGCCGACGCCTTCTGGACGCCACCCGGGCTCGAGCGGTTCCCGGATGGCAAGCGTGGTCACGAGAAGGGCGCGTGCACACCGATTGCATCATGACATTTCTACCCCGAAAACGGGTTCCACCAGTCGGACTTGCCTTGAGCGGGCGAACTCGAGTGAAAGGTGTGGCCGGCTGCTCCACATTCGGTCCGGCTTACCGGGCGCAAGGCCATCAACAGGAATATTGGCGCGGGTGACCGAAGACCTTGGGTCCCTGTTTCGTGTTGCCGAAACCGGTAAACCGGCGCGCCGTAATCGCAAACGCAAATGGCAAACGCACACAGCAGGGTGCGTGGGGTAGCAAAAAAAACAAGAGAAAATGAAAACGAGACGAGTTTTACACCTTGGGCGTGTGAGGCGACATGGTTATGGTACAGAAACGGTGCACTAATTGCTTCCGAGTGGCAGCCGCAGTGTGTGGCCTTTTGTTTCTGGTGCCAGTTGGAAGCGTCTTACAGCGAACTCCAGACTTCCTTGGTAGAGGAGTCGATATACTAAACTATACTTTCAATAAGTACAAAGCAGTTCACAGTTTTGATACTATTCATACTTTATTATAAGTCAATCTAGGGGAATGATATTTTTGGCATACATTCGCAGGAGTTGGCTGTAATTATAATACTCCTAACCAAATCACGTATCACGTAATATCTTATATTCGTTTTGAGATTTCCATCCCTCAATATCGTTAACATAAGAAAGGATGGGTATGTTCTACAACATCATCGGACTTCATTACATCTCTTAATCTATACATCCCTCTCGCAATTCAAGTTGCGTATGATTTTTGGAATGCAAATAAAAAAAATCTGAAGAAAGTAATTTGAAACAAAATAATCCCATATTCTGACTTTTTTATAATTATATGACATTTTAGTGTTTCAACTGAATTTTATTTTTAACACACTTATTACAGTCGGGTGAAATAGTATATATGCGAAATTGTTATAAAAGTTGGTATTGCTCGACTTATCTTTTTCATTTCCAACACAGTAACATAAGCTTGCCCTGGAAAATAATTTGACGAAACAGAAATGAAAACAACATTGTTCGTTTTTTTTACCACAACACTTCGATTGGCCCATCCACCATATAGTTTTACTTTCCATTCAAACCGTATCTCATTGATTTTCATCCGTATCCCTGTTTGGCTTGCCCTGAAGGACTTCAGCACAAAAGTGAAAGCAGAACTTTATCACCAACTCTATCGACTCTTGACGTGCCGATGATGATGATTTTCTCCACATTTCTGTTTGCTTTTCCGATTCCGTTTCCCTCGATTTCGGAACTCCCCGAGCGGCCGGGTGCCTCCCTCCGAGAGTTTTATAAATGGCTTTATTAACACCATCATTTTTCATGCCTTCACAGCCGAACGCACGGCTCGATATGGTTGCGATGGCTCATGTCACACTGTGCTGGAGTTCGCCTCGGTTGATTGTGAAGTAACCGGCCAAAGAGCAGCACCGGCGCGGGGCGGCTTTCGTGCTTTCCCAGGCACCCACCCCCAATCACAAACCGACGCTCGTAATTCAAGCTTTGATTCAATTATCTTAATCAAATGAGATCGAGATAGGTGTTCCCGGCAAGTGTCCCGGAAGTGTACCCGTGGTGTACGAGATAAAGTTTTTCACTCTCCGGGTTTTGGCCGGATCGGTGTGTTCTCTTCCGCAAAATGGTTGCGCTCCTTCCGAAGGGGCTTATCGGGGGTAGTGGGTGAAGAGAGAAACTCTTTGCGGTCGAGACCTTCGGCAGCATGATAAGGATGAGCTACACTTGCATGTGAGCAAGTAGAGCCAGCAGATCGAGCAGGTAACAACAGCAGCCGAAGTTGCCGACAGGTCGATTGAACCAATCGAGAAAGGATATGGATGAATCGAGACCGACAATGAACCGACCCGTCCGTCCGCTCCCCAGTCTAATCCCGGGTGAAAATTGATGCGTTGATTGCTCCAGACCGTGCCTCGAGGGAGCCTAGTTGGCACTCGTTCGTTAGGTACTTCCTTAACCGCCTACCATTCTGCCAGTCGTACACTCGTGCACAGTAAGAGTATGTTTGGCAGGTTTGATACCGGAGATTGTATGTCGATTTGTTAACGAAAAAGGTGCCACTCGAAAAGGGGAACAAGAAAGCTGATGCAACGCTTTCAGCCAACGAAGCACGCCGTAGAGAATGGGATGGTATTTTGTTCGTTGGAACCATTACATGTTTTTTTCTCGAAACTTGGTATGCACATTCAGTTTTAATCCTAATTTTGCTCTCTTTACTTCTCTTTGCAGGCAGCCGGAAAGCAGCGTTCCGTGCATCGCACGAGCAGCACCGAACAATACCACATTCAAAGGAGCCGGAAGAGTTAGACAACAATCGTTTTATGGAACCGTTCAGTTCAACGAGATAGATCAGAGCTCATAATCAAGATGAGGTAAGTTCGGTGCTTACTTCCCTGCTCTTGGGTGGCATTTGCTTTCCTATTCCGATTCATTTCGTATGAAAAACTCTTCCCGCCGGTCGATTCCGACAAGCCCCGGATCCATTATTTGACCTTTTCTGGTTCTTTTGAAAACAGTGAGAAGGTCTTTTTCCGATTGTTCTGTTGCTTTGCAGGAGTGCTTTGAACTTTGACATCAAAGTTTGTGTTATCGTCCAGCGGCACGGAACTGTTCAATGAGTAAGGCCCTGCTCTGATCATCCTATCTTCCGGGTGTGGGCCGAGTGCGTCACATGCTCTTAATGTCAGTTCATGTGTATATGCTTTTTAATTCAATAAGATAATTTCGAGATGAATTGAGGATGAATATTTATTTTAAAATCGTTCCAGTTCTAAGATACTGAAGGGGAGATTTTCAAATAGACTATAATTTAATTGCACTCTCCACTCCGCATTCTTGCGACATTCCCGTGACGGCCATGCGCTGTGTAAATAATCATGCACCTAACGGATCTCGACGCGTACGCAGCACATAAACAATCGCAAGCGGTTCGGCTCGGTACCCGGCGATGGATACTGCTCCCTTACGTACGCTCCGGAACGTATGATTAAACGCATTATTTATTTTTACCCTGCACACCATATTATTTATGTGGCACACTTTCCCGATACGATGCGAGCTTCTTCACTGACCTCGAGAAGCGGTGGCAGCGTAAATAAATTTCGTCGTTTATCACGGCAGACCGTGAGAATTTCGATCCGGCGTTCGATTCATCATCGATATGCTGCTTTGTTCCTGCACAATCTGGGTCATTCGCCGTTCTATGGTATTAAAAGGAAGCTTTGCTGCGTGATCCTCAAAGCCTGCATACGGAGGCTTCCTGCAGCGGGATGGGCACGTTGTTAATTTACAGATTTTTGTTTGATCGAAAAATTACACGTTTTAAATTGAATTGAACGTTTCGCGCGGTGGTGTGATGCATAGCGCATCTCACCGATTGATTACCTGCTGGCAAAATCGTGAATTATGGCGCCTGTTTCAAACTCAAATGCATTAATTACAAATTTGTTTATCGCACACAGACGTCCATCACGTTGGCCACTAACAATTTGACAATCAACAGAAAATATGCTACACCGAACCGATGGCGCCCGCTGGGTGTTTGTCCGCGCCCTAACAAACATCATTAGGACACCCATTTAACCCCACGCACGGGTAGATGTTGAACAAACATCTCCAAACATCGCTGAATGCGGGCGTGGAATGTGGAGTTACACGAGAATGAAATCATGTAATAAAACACAGTCCCGGTGCTGCTTGTTCAATCATGTGTGCGCGTATTCCGCGAATTTCAATGATAATTATCGGTGAGTGACACCGCGAGTGGCGACCGTTCATTTGTGCCGGACGTGCGCGAATTAGATGGCCGCGATTGTTTTCCACCGTCACGGCAAGTTGTTATGTGCTACCGTGCAACAAAACGCAACACAACAACGGTCGCAAGAGTCAATATTAATGAACAGTTCAGTGCATTAGAATTGATTGAATATGGCGCTCCAACAATGGTGGATGCTAAAATCGTAACGAGACGCTTTTAACTGCATTCAGCTTTCGATGGAAAAGTCAGTTATGAAGCAAAATGGTTTTGCATGTTGCAGCACGAAACGTTTCACACACAATGCAATTCTAATTAAAGTCCGTTTAATTATAGCGAGCTTTAGTGGTTCGGAGAATGTATTCGCAAGAGTGTGATACAGATTTTAATTTGCAGAGTAATGAAGAGATCTTCAATAATCAAACGAATGTTATGCATAAATTGTCAGCCATCGTGTTTGATTTGAAAAAAAAAAATCAATACGTTGCGTTAGAAACTGAACAAATAAATAATCATTCAACTGTTCTAGCTGGAGAAGAATGTGGCATAACATTGCCACTTCTAATCTACATTAAGGTAGGATTGTCCAAAAGGATTGTCCATGTAGAGTTATTTTTCAAAATTAACATAACGTCCTGCAAACTCGGCAACACAAATTTGCCTGCTTGCTTTATTATATTAAAATCTACACACTATATAATCGTCATCGTTAGCAACAATTATGATGGGTACGATATGGATTCAATGTTGCAATAATGTTATCATCTTAGAGTTGTAGACTGTAGGTTTGCAAGAAAAATCGTAATCTATTTCAAAGGAATATTATTCAATCAATCGACCGATTGCCGTTGAGTTTCTAAAGCAATTTTATCCATCTAAAATGCTTTTTCTGCACGCACTACTACAAATGTTCTCCAACAACGTCTCCTCATAGCTCGACAACAACAAAACCATGCAGACACAACAGCACAACTTCGATATTGGCAATCTATTCTCCGAAAAAAACAACCTCAAAACCACTCCCGCTCGTCGAAGCTGCTGTTTATTGCTCATTCAACGTGGTAATCGATCCGGACATAAAGTAACTATCGCTCGCCGTCATCGCCTCGATCGTGCCGAGCGCCGGACTTCGATTCTAAACTTGAGCCCGATCGCAGGAGCAGATGCTGCGTTCGTTCGTGGATGGGTGAATAAATAGAGAGGAAAATTAATTTTCCAACTCCCCTTCCACCAGCGCCCGGCTCGCGTGAGCGAAATGAAAGAGGTGTGTCATCGGGTCAGCACAAGGCCAACGGTCTCGCGCCGGGATCGAACAATCAAGCCGTCGGACGCAGACACGACCCACCGTGTTTGGCGTTTTCGCTGTGGGCTGCGATTAAACCGAAGCGATTGGTCACTTGTTTGTTCGGGCTGTTAAACTAAATTTTATTATCCCTCGTCCCGGGCGCTCTGGTCGATGTGTGATAATGTTGCGTTCCAGGGCGCGGACAACGGCGGATAGAGGATAGCACACGATGGTCGATGGAAAACCACATGCGAATAAACTCGGCACTGCCGCGCGCCCAATGGAGGGCGAACCGTTTCTAAAATTAAAGTCCATCCACAGCTGGAGTCGCGCGATGCTGTGCAAACAGCGCGAATGGGATACTTTTGTCGTCGGTTGCCCGCAAAATCGCTTTAATCAAGTGGCGCGTGTTTCAGCGGATATCACAATTTCCAGTCAAGAGTCAGACCCGCCTGGTGCGATGCTGGCTGTGGTGGCGGTTTTTCGGTCCTGGTTCCGGAGCCGGGCCATCGTGTAGGCCCGATCTCGACTACCGGACTCGGCATCGGAAAGGGGATGCCACCGAAAAGATACAGCCGTTGAGATTGGAATTTAGATGCTCGGAGGTAAACAAAGCGCGATTTTATCTCGCAACGTTAAACTGTCGCGCGGGCTGACCGTCGCAGGAGGCCGCGGTGCGATGCGATGCGATGCCTACTAGGATGGGGAACGATTTGTCGACACACCATCGACGAATTGACGCCTGATGGTGAAGCAATTGGGCTGTTTGTTAATCTGATTGGCGATTCGTTGAAGATAGCTCTATTGAACCCGTTTATGGCGATGGAACGTGCGGAACATGAGAAACATATCTCTATCGGGTTATTGCATTGGGTTAGGAAAGTTTAATGGTGCTTGTTTTGAGAAGAAAAAAACTAAATGAATATATTTGGAATGTAACTTAATGTAACTATTTCATTAAACCATTTATCTCCAACACTTTTTTGAAGAAATCGTTACAAATTTATTATCCAATTCAATAGATGAAACATCAAAAACATATTTTATCAAAAAGGGATGCTAAAATAAAAGGGAACAAAAAGCCATTTCTTTTAAACAGTTGGAAAAAGATTTAACTTGCAAAATAGTAGAAGAGTACTCGAACGTCATTTAAGATTCCAAAAAACTGTGAGAAGAGAACGGCTTCCGAAGAATAAAAGTTTAAAAAATCATTAGGAGCCACCTAAAACAATAAATTATAAACATATTGAAACAATATTTCCCTCGCAGATGAAGCAGCTTCTTAAATTACCAAAAAACATGTGAAAAACTCGCAAAAGAACAAAACTATAAAAGAAAAATGAAAGAGAATGCTACTAAACTGCTTAATAATCTTTTTGCTTCGACTGTGCCTTCAGCTAGACTAGCAAACTACGTCCAAACAAATACAATTTCCGTCTTACAGCATGATTGCATCTCTAAAAATATAAGTTTCAAATTAAATCCATCAAACGCACGCGGCACAGCAGATTTCAAGATCGCCACACACCGCAGGTCCCCTTTCGACCGAATGGCAACGGGACCATTGATTCGATAATACTCGGAAATAAACCCGATGTGATCGTTACGGCTAGAACGAATCTCATATCCTGATTGAATGTTTTGCTGTCTCCCCCTCCCAAGCGCAAGAAACGCGCCCGTGTTTGTTTTTTTTACTCCACCAGGCCGACCCGGCCGAGCCAGGCGAGCGGGCACTAATGCGTGCGAATGTTGCCGCGGAGTTGCGAGCGTTTCGCGAATTATCTGATCCGGCACCAATTACAATGTTTGTGCTGTTTTGCTCAATTTCCCACGTGCCCGTGGCGGAAGTGCGTTCACGGATCGGGCTGTGCGACGCCATGCGATGTGCGCGTCCGTGTAGAAACCTAATTCCGTTGACTAATGCATCCTTCCTGTTTACGCAAGCGGACTGGCAAGCGCGAAACGCACTCGCTCTGCGCTGCTTGCTCGCCATCACAATCTCGTCGTCGTCGTGGCTCCTGGGAAAGCGTTTGTGAATTTTCCCACCGCCGCCCATGATGGATGGTAAACAAACATCTTAAATCAGCGAAGAAAGCACGGTGCGTACCGCACGGAAGACGGTACGAGTTCGAGTGCATACTTTAAACTTCTTGCAAGCCCACCGCAGCTGGCGTAAATCTTGCTTTCCTCACGGGGCGGCGCTAAATAAAAACCGCACCAAGCATTGTGGGCGGCAAACAGTTAAAGCAAACAGACATTAAAGGTAAGTTTGCGCGTCTTTAAATTATCGCACTTACAACCTGCGTGTCACTCGCCCGGTCGCCAACCGGGTGCGATTACCCGCAGAGTTATGTTCGGCAAATTTATGAATTTATGTATTTGCTCGTACACCCCGGAACGAGCCCCGTATGCAAGTGTGAGATTATATTTGCAAACATTAGCAAACGCCGACCATTAAAACCCGCTCGGTACCGGCAATCCGGCAGCCGGGGTGCGTATGTATAATGAATATTCGGCGTGCTCACGTTTGGCCACCAGCCAAGCAGCCGCTGCCCGAGAAATGCGAACATTAATTGAACCGGGTGGCGTCCGGAGCGCCGGGAAAGCCCGCACCATACGTGTGCGCATCCGTTTGCACACACAGACACACTGCCGGCCGGATCCTCCAAGCCCACGTGGACTGGCATATTGAGTATGGGAGGGATGGAAAAAAGCACGACGAAACACAAATGAATGCGAAGAAAGGGCACTATTATCGGTGGTTTTTGCGAGTGCGACCGGCACGAGAAACGTAGTGTGAAAACCCGTCAAAGGATAATTAAAACTTAAATTAATATTCATAATTTGCACTGATATATTGAAGCGACGCGAGCGGCCCCCACCGTTGCTGCTGCCCGGTGTAATGTAACGTGTAACGCCAACCGGAGCGTGCCGAGCGAAACCGGGCCATTATCCTGGCACACACACACACACACACACACCCACCAGTGGAGTCAGACTTGTTGGCTCCTCATTATTTAAATCATCTTCATTAGGGCGGGCTGGAACGCGACGTGGCGTCTTAGCAGGCTGGCTCCGCTCAAGAGCGGGTGCAATCGAAACCACCGCCAGAAGACTTGCTTGCTTGCTTTGATGGTGTGCGCCGAAACAGATTGCTTGCGGTTCCCGCGAACGGGGCAAACGCAACTCGTACGACGCGGTTTCCGCGCACAACCGGCCGGAATGATAATGATGACTCATCTGCCGTCTATTGTTTTGAGATGAGGTGTGTGAGCATTTTCGGGGAAACGGGAGTTTTACAAAGAAAAAAAAAAAACGGTTCTTCCAAGCCAGGCATCCAAGCGATTAGGCAAAACGAGTGAGATTATTCAGTGCCATTAATCGCGCGAGTGCATGATGGAGGTGGCTGATGAGAGACACTTGAACGTTACTTCGAGTGGTGTTTCATTGTCGGACCGGGTGGCGATTTTGAATGGCGTTTATGAAGCAAGTGTTTTTGAAGTAGGTGTTTTCGCAACAAGTACCCTCTTGCACGATAGATGCGTTATCATCTAATTTTGCAAAGAGAAGATGATTATGGGCATTTTAATGTTGTTTTTGAAGAGTCTACACACAAAAGATACAGGAGATTATCCAGCCTTCCGTGTAACAAATCCCTTGGTTCTTGATTAATGTTGGGCCAGTTATGAAGATGAAGATGATTACTTCATAGGTTTCTCTTAACACCAACAAGGACGGTCCTTCGGAGTCAAGTAAAGCTTTAGTTGCAATCAGCTGGAAGAGACAAATGTCTAATGTGTATTTGAATTTCATATATGAATATTAGTTTTGTTCATAGCTTATCATATCCAAAGATTCTAATGGAACCAGTATTATCCTGTTGAAGATCATGTAAGGTAACAGATCCTAAGGACTAGAATGAGAACAATAGGAAAACCCCAAAAAAATGATTTAAAACTTAAGCTGTTTCAAACCTTCAGGTGTCCATTTCATGTAGTACGATCTAGAACACCGATAACAACTTCTATGTCTTCGACAAATTTCAAAATCTTTAACGTTTTTTCAACCAGGACGTTTTCACAACCAGGATAACCTAACATGAAATTCAGTCATTGATGCTGAGAAAAGGAATCGCATGCCACAACTGACATTTCTCTGACCTTTTCTCTGCCCTTTTCTTTTGCAGATACACAAAACTGTTAGTGCTACTAGTGACCTTACAGCTCAGCTTCACCGAATCCAGACGGGTAAGTGAGATCAGTGCTGAGAGGGCGCGAACCAGTCGAAGAAGAAGCGAACCATGTCCACAATGGCCAAACAGCCGCGTAGTAAACGGTAGAAGTAAAAAAATCAATTTCCGCAGCACTTGCCACACAAATACTCACACCTACTCACACACACACCGCACTAGGCGCTTGTCATTAGGCGTACCGTGCTTTTTTCTAATTGAAACTCACGGCCGGTTTAAACAACAAAACTAAACTCATCGCCGTAAGTGTTCCCGAGCTCGATGGGTGGTCGAAACAATGCGCTTTAAAACGGAGGGGGGAGGGGAAACCCGCTTCCCCAAAGTGTTACGCGCAAGGTGGCGAGCGCAAGGGGTCGAGTGTTCCGATGTTAATGAAACGGAACACCGTGTGTCCAGAAGGATGATTTTACATTCCACCGAGTGGAAATTAGTTTTTTGTTGGCCGTCGCTGCCTTGCTTTGCTGCTTTCCTTTGCTGGTACGGGGTCGGGTCGGGAAAGCTGGCACTACTTGACCTGAACGGTCCCAAAAGTTGCCCCCACCCAGCCAGGATGACGGTTCATTGAGCATTGAACAGAAAATGCAGACAGCATTAGTGTGTTGACAACGGGCGCACGGCGCACACTGGGATGGAATTCGACCCTGTCGGACCAGACCAGACCAGCCCGGGTGAGGAGGCGCATTAGCCGCGCTTCACAGGAACAGCTTACCGTAGGTTTGAAATTTCTTTAAACCCGGCCCTCGCTACGGTGCCACGGGGCGGTACGGCGGCAGGTATTTAATCGAATCGTGTCTCTCTCCTGTTCGGAATGCCGAGCGCTTTGTCGTGGGCCGGAGACGCCGTGGGACGTGGGCAGTCTAATTTTAAAATTAAATTCACAACTTGTTTACATAGGAATAGCGGGAACGCTTTACAAGGCCATCGACATTACGGCACGGGACCGGGAGGTTTTGCACAACGTTGGACATCTAATCGCACATCCCGACCGTTCGCCGTCCCCACGCCGGTTCACGCATCGGGACGCTTCTAATGACGCTCTCTGCTTATTCTTCTTCTACTTCGTTTTATTCATCCCTCAATTAGTTTGGTGCTCGACATAAACGGCAGCATAGCAGCAATCTGTACCAGCCGGAAAGTTTCATCACACCCGGAGGCGAAGGACCACCGGGCGAGCGATGGGGCGCGTGGGGCGCACCGTCCGTCTGCTCGCGGGCCTGCGGTGGTGGCGTCGCGTACCAGGAACGCGAATGTCTTGATCTGGAGTGAGTGATCGCACCAAGCCGTCGGTGGATTCGATTGTGTTTTGATGGTCGATCGGGGAAGGGAAAGTGCGCGAAACAATTGGATTTAATCTTTCTATTATTATTCTCCTCTCTCTCTCTCTCTCTCTCTCTCTCTCTCTCTCTCTCTCTCTCTCTCTCTCTTTCTCTCTTCACAGTCACAATGGCGCTCCGCTGTGCACCGGTGGGAAGAGAAAGTATTTCTCCTGCAACACACAGGTAATTGGTGATTCGGTTGAAAGTCCGCCGTTGCGACCGTCATTCACCTCTTGATGGGCGCCATTTCAATCTGATTCTCCCTCCACCCGATACTTGCGTTTTATCTTGAACGACTTCAGCCGAATCAACTATTTATGTAATTTGCACTCGTCAGACTAAGCACACCGATTAAACACCTCCCGATCGAGCAGATGGAGGCGGCTGGTCATTTGTACTGGGTGCGAACATCTTGCGCGCTGTGGGCGAATTTTTCTTCCTTCATGTTGATGCGCACCTGATTAGTTATTGATGAAATTTGTAGTGAGAAATTAAATTTCCCCCAGTGTCAATTATGCAATTCTCGGACGGAAATAGCCCATTTCCGCACTTTGCTAATGGCGATGGAGGCGAATGGTGTTTCACGTGGAAGAAATTATTCTCATGACATCCTTCGATTAGGTTTCTTTAAAAGAAAAATTGAATTGTATGGGAGATTCCCACGGGCTATTACGCACGTGATAAAGGAATCAGTGTCGAGATCAGGCGAATGGGAAAATGTAATACCCCGTTTTCTTTTGTCGTCGATCGATTGCGAGCTAAACTGACAAACAAGTGGACACCTGACAACAACAGCGTACGAAGCAGAAAGAAGAACCACCGACAGGCGCTATCATCGCATTAAAAACACCAACTCCCTCTTGCTCTCTCTTTCTCTCTCTCCCGCTGGAAACAACTTCCGCATGATGATGCGCTATAATTGTGACGATAAATTTTATTATGCCCGAGAAAACATATTCAATTGCCCCTACTCCTGCCTGACGAGAAGAAGCAGCGCGGAAGGAGTTTTTTCTTCCACCATGCAACGAACGGACCCGGGTAGACAACATTATTGGCAATATTGAGTCTCCGGGAACCGTGCGCAAGAAAAACAACACAGCCACATCGAACAATGGCACGAACGCGAACGCGGGCGTACGACAACAGCAGAAGGAAACAACCTGATCCTAACAAATCGATTACATTATGGTTTCCGCTTTCCGTTCCGGTGCAGTGTGCAGCGTTTTTTTTTTCTCCCCGGTTTTTGTTTTCTCGTTCTTGGCCGCCCCGAGCCACCTGATAAACGACGCCGGGTGCATCGTGCCGTGCATTCATATTGGGTTGTTTCGTGCCGCACTGTCCGGCGGGGTTGTTTTTCTCGCTTCAAGGTGAATTGATGCTGATCGATTTGTATCGTTGAGCTGTAAATTTAACATTTTATGCGCATTTGCAAAGAAGGTCGGTTACGTGTTTAATTTAATTAAAGGCACTACGGGGAGATTGGGCTGTTGGGGGTGCGTGCGTGTACGGGGCGAAAAATGTCAATTAAAACATGTAATGAGCATTACGGACGTTTCAGGAATTTTAATTTTGAAAAAGGGTAATTTAAATTCATTAGCCCACTTCTTCGTGGTCATCGTGTGGAGGTGTTTTTGGAACGTACTCGATGAGGTCTGATGTCGTATTTTTCAACATAATCTCATAACTAAACCAGCCAGCTACATCGTGCATAATTTCCCGCAAATATTACGCCTTTTACAAGGGCAATCGTAGTTCCCAATCAGATTCGAGTGTCAAAGATATGGTCGCCATAAAGCGCCATATTGCGCACCCAAATAGCATAATAATGAACTTACGTACCCCTGCCAGGACTGTCCGGAGCGTGAGGTGGACTTCCGCAAGCAGCAATGCTCGGAGTTCAATGACGTGCCGTTCGAGGGCCACCGGTACCAGTGGGTCCCGTACACGCGGGCGCCGAACCCGTGCGAGCTGAACTGCATGCCGGTGGGCGAGCGGTTCTACTACCGCCACCGGGCGAAGGTAACCGACGGGACGCGCTGCAGTGACGAATCGTTCAACGTGTGCGTGGACGGCACGTGCCAGCCGGTCGGCTGCGACATGATGCTGGGCTCGCAGGCGAAGGAGGACAAGTGTCGCATCTGCCGGGGTGACGGCAGCGGCTGCAAGACGGCGTCCGGGCTGCTCGACGCGAACAACCTGCAGGTCGGCTACAACGATCTGCTGCTCGTGCCGGCCGGCGCCACGAACGTGCTCATCAGCGAGCGCGCCCCGTCCAACAACTACCTGGCGATCCGCAACCTGACCGGGTTCTACCACCTGAACGGCAACTACCGCATCGATTTCCCGCGCACGATCCACTTCGCCGGCTGCGACTGGCACTACGAGCGCCGTCCGCAGGGCTTCGCCGCGCCCGATCGGCTGACGTGCCTGGGTCCGACGACGGAGTCCGTCTATCTGGTGCTGCTGTCGCAGGACCGCAACGTGGGCGTGAATTACGAGTACAGCGTGTCGTCGAAGTCGGCCCCGGTCGACGAGCCGGACAGCTACTCCTGGATGCACACGGCGTTCGAGCCCTGCACGGCCAGCTGCGGGGGCGGCGTCCAGACGCGCAACGTCACCTGCAACAGCAAGAGCTCGCTGAAGGAGGTGGACGAGGGGCTGTGCAATCTGGGCGAGAAGCCGGCGGCGACGCAGAAGTGCGGCCAGCAGTCGTGCCCGCCGCGATGGTTCGAGGGTCCCTGGAGCAACTGCTCGAAACCGTGCGGTACCGAGGGCAAGCAAACGCGCGAGGTCTACTGCGAGCGTGTCTCAGCGGATGGGTAAGTGGAACCGGCGACAACGGGCGCCCGGCTGGTGTCACATTTCACCGCTCTTCTCCTCGGTGCGTTACAGGGAGACGAAAAAGATCGAAGACGACGTTTGCCTCGAGCAGGTCGGCAACAAACCGGGCACGGAGCGCGAATGCAATCAGGGCATTATCTGTCCCGAGTGGTACATCGGCCGATGGGCACCGGTACGTATCGCTTGTGTCGGCGCTGGCGCTATTGCGTTCGGAGCCTCATGGAGCTTCTGTTCGGTTCAAATTCCAGTGCAACAAACTGTGCGGCGAGGGTGAGCGGACGCGCAAAGTGACCTGCTATCGGAAGGAGAGCGGACGCATCACGGTGCTGGAGGATGACGAATGCATCACAGAGAAGCCGGCCGTCAGCGAGAAGTGCATGCTGCGTCCGTGCGAAGGCGTCGACTATGTTACGTCGTCGTGGACTGGAGTGAGTATAATGCGATTGTTAATACCTAACCTTTTTATGTTAAAAATACAATTGTTACCTACATGCGATTCTGTTTGAAACTCTTTTTATTCGTGCTTATATCGTTGCACGGATAATCGAGATATGCGTCTACATGGAACACTAGATTGCATACCTTTAGGCGGATGTTTTTGTTTTGATGATTGTGCTCTTTCCAACAGCTTTCAGTTTAGTTTCTGGTGTAGTTATCAAATTTAACTACTTTCTACTTTTATTTTCTACTACTTTTCATCCCCACCACCAACCCCACCCACTCTACAGTGCGACGAATGTGGTGCGACGGTGGAAACTCGAACGGTGCACTGTGCCTCCAAGTCGGGAACCGTGTACGATGCGTCGTTCTGTTCCGACCGCCAGCTGCCGGAGCTGCGCCGCGAATGCAAACTGACCCCGTGCGAGTATCAGTGGTACACGTCCCAGTGGAGCAAGTGTTCGTCGGTCTGCGGCCAGGGCGTCCAGACCCGCACGGTCGTTTGCGGTGTGTTCGACGGTCAGTCGCTGAAGCGTGCCGATGACGACTACAAGTGCGATCCGGAGCAGAAACCGGAGAAGGAACGCGAATGTGAAGGTCCGCCGGAGTGCCCAGGGCAGTGGTTCGCGGGACCGTGGACCGACTGCGACAAGGGCTGTGGCGGTGGCATGATGTCACGCAAGGTGCTGTGCCTGGCGAACGGTACCGTCGTGCCGGAGACGAACTGCGACGTGGACAAGATTCAGCTGGCGACGGAGAGCTGCAACAAGCACGACTGCACGGAGGACGAGGTGATACCGGTGGAGGTTGGCAGCAAGCAGCCGGAGGAGGATGATTACGACGAGGATGAGCTGTGCGACGAGGATGAGGACGGTGAAGACGGTGAGGATGATGGAGAGGATGATGACGAGGGCTCGGCGGTGGGTGTCAGTACGGAGGGCCAGGACGGGGTGATGATGGTCACGGAAGATTCGACGCTTGCCGAGGGAGTCGAGCTGGGAAGTAGCGGCGGCACCACGGAGACCACGCTCGAAACGGACGAGGTCATGATGAGCGATGCGACGGGCTTCGATACTGGAGCAACCGATCCGGATGAGGGTTTGACGACGGACAGTACGGTGGAAGGTTCCGGCGATGGAAGCAGCAGCATGTCCGAGGTGTCGGATGGCTCGGGTGACGATGGCGAAATGACAACGGTTGCTAGTGCGTTGCGTGCCTCAGACGACGCATCGTCAGATGCTGTCGTCAGCTCAACTGAGGCCTCTGCGTCTTCCGTCAGTTCGATGGAATCGGGATCGGGATCGTCTACAGAGATGAGTCTCGCACAAAGCTCGACCGAATCGTCCGATGCCGTTTCGGAGAGTCAGTCCTCATCCGACGAGAGCTCTGTTCCGTCCACTACGGATAGTGTTTCAACTACGGATTCCTCGGATACGACAACCGATGTGACGGAAACGTCCACTAGCTCGACCGACATGGAAAGCTCCTCCGATCTCAGTGTCAGTTCGTCGACCATGGACTTCACCAGCACGATGGATGATGTGTCTACCACCGATGTGCCATCAACGACGGACAGCGAGCTGCTGAGCACTACGCTTGCTTCAGACCTTGCATCGACCACCAGCCATTCTGAGGCATCCTCAGACGCGTCAACCGATGAGAGCGCCACAGAATCCAGCACTAAACTCGTGGAAGGATCCGAATCCACCGATTCGTCCGTGGTATCGTCTTCGAGTGAGCCATCCGTCACAGCGACCTCCCCGTCAGGATCCAGTGAATCTGGAGCTACCGAGGAATCGGTTACGGGAGCCTCCACTGACGACAGTTCCACCACGGTCGATTCAACCGAACCCACTGTGACCGGTTCGACGGATGACTTCACCGGATCAACGGTTACGGAAGAGAGCGTGGATGAGACCACTTTCGATATCTGGGCTTCGTCTACGAGCGCCACCGACGATGAGACGGAGGACTCCGAAAGCAGCACACCGTACACACTGACCTCCATCGTTGCCAAGGAACAGAAGCCGCGCAAGTGCAAGCCCCGTCCGAAGGAGCCGAAGTGCGCCAAATCGACGCACGGATGCTGCCCCGATGGCAAAACGAAAGCTACCGGACCGTTCCTGGAGGGTTGCGCACTGGCCGAAACGTGCAAGGACACGAAGCATGGCTGCTGTCCGGATGGACTATCGCCGGCAAAGGGTCCCAGCGGTAAGGGCTGCCCGAAGTCGGAATGTGCCGAAACGCTGTTCGGATGCTGCCCGGATAAGGTCACACCGGCGGAAGGTAACTTAGGAGAGGGATGCCCGGTTGAAACAACGACCGTTGCCGGATGTACGGCGGGTAAGTTCGGTTGCTGTCCGGATGGAGCCACCGAGGCGAAGGGACCGGACGCGAAGGGCTGCCCGGGAGTGGAAGAGGAGGAGGACAAGGAGAAGGCCGTGGATGAACCAACCGGTACGGAGCAGCCGAAACCATACCCGGCCCCGCCTGCCATGGACGCCGGTTGTGCCAACTCGACGCATGGATGTTGTCCGGATAATAGTACGGCCGCCACTGGACCGGACGGGGAGGGATGCGAACCGTGCGGTAAGGAACCGTTCGGTTGCTGTCCGGACGGTAAGACTCCGGCGCACGGCTACAACGGAGAGGGCTGCTGTCTGCAGACGCCGTACGGATGCTGTCCGGATAATGTGGTCGCCGCGCGAGGTCCCAACTTCGAGGGATGCGATTGTCAGTACGCACCGTACGGTTGCTGCCCGGACAACAAGACGTCCGCCCGTGGTCACGAGAACGAGGGATGTGGTTGCCAGTACGCGAAGCATGGCTGCTGTCCGGATAAGGAGACGGATGCGAAGGGTCCCGACTTTGAGGGATGTCCGTGTCATGCGCATCAGTTCGGTTGCTGTCCGGACGGGGTTACGGCGGCCAAGGGACCCCATAACCACGGTTGCCACTGTTCGCACAGTGAGTTCAAGTGCTGCACGGACGGTAAGACACCGGCCACGGGACCAGACGGTGAGGGATGCACCTGCGCCGACAGCAAATACGGTTGCTGCCCTGATGGTACGAGCGAGGCGCAGGGTACGAAGTTCGAAGGATGCGAAGCGGTGCTGGAGTCACCGCAGAAGGCTTGCGCACTGCCAAAGGACAAGGGTCCGTGCCACAACTACACCGTCAAGCACTTCTTCGATGTGGAGTACGGTGGATGCGGCCGGTTCTGGTACGGTGGCTGCGAGGGCAACAACAATCGGTTCGATTCGGTGGACGAATGCAAGGCCATCTGTGAGACACCGACCGGTAAGGATGTGTGCCATCTGCCAAAGATCACCGGACCATGCACGGGCCACTACAACATGTGGTACTACGATGCGGAGCGCAACATGTGCGCACAGTTCACCTATGGAGGCTGTTTGGGTAACGCCAATCGATTCGAGAAACTGGAAGACTGCAAGGCAATGTGCAGTGTGGATGACTCCAAACGTAAGTATTAGACATGTGCGGTGATGTGAGACCGTTGTACTGAGTGGATGTCATCCTACAGCACCGTGTGAGCAACCGATGGACGCCGGTCCATGTAATGGCACCTTCGAGCGATGGTACTACGACAAGGAGTCGGACGCGTGCCATCCGTTCTATTTCGGTGGTTGCAAGGGCAACAAGAACAACTACCCAACGGAGGCCTCTTGTGGATATCACTGCAAGAAACCGGGCGTACACAAGCGTAAGTATGCGGACAGTTGTAGTGTCTACTTATCCCACTCACGTTCTCAGGTGTTGGCTGTGCTAAACTTCCGGTGTACTGGTGTACGAAGAAACCATTCTCTTACTCTATCTGTCTATCTATCTATAATTTCTTCCATGGTTCTGTTCTACCATTGCTCTAACTCTTCGTGCGCGCTCTAACCGTGTGCATCCCCAAATGCAACCCCAACCAAATGTGTCACTTCCAAAACACTGACCGCACAGCAAGCTGCAGTCAGCCCCTGGATACGGGTAGCTGCGACAAACAGCAGGCTCGCTGGCACTTTGCTAGCGACAGTAACAAATGCATGCCCTTCTACTTTACCGGTTGCGGTGGCAACGACAACCACTTTGTTTCGCGCGATCAGTGCGAAGAGCAGTGCCCACCGAAGGTTGGTAAGTAGTAGCGTGCCCCCATGTTCGGGTGCGAGCTCCCCCACTCCCGCGGAAAAAAAAATCGTGCCCCATCTCTCACACCCCGGATCCCTCCTTCCCATGGTTCCGCGTCGGGGGGACTGGGACAAGTGAAGCTGGGAATGTGAACGATGTTACATGGATGGAGCTATGCAGCGAACAAAAATTAAATCACCGGCGACAATGTGGTGATCGAAATTATAATCATGGAAAAATTGGACCCCAATTTTTGGCACACAGACACTTTGGCAGCAACGATTTGGCAAATGAGCAAACATCGATTCATTTCTAGCTCCCGACGCGCAGTCGGATGTTAGAGGGCGAAAAATTAACGATCCTCCACTAACCACACTCACGCATCTTTAGTTCCTCTGAAGAACTAAAACACACGTAACAACCGTAACGTACTAGCCATCTAGAATCGATGGATGTAATCCTTCCCTTTGCTATATAGGATTGTGATCGAACGATTTGGTTTCACCTTCACAGAAAAAGACGTCTGCTTCCTGCCGGCGGAGATCGGCGAGTGTCAGAACTACACCGCCCACTGGTACTTCGATACGAAGGAAGAACGCTGTCGCCAGTTCTACTACGGAGGCTGCGGAGGCAACGGTAACAACTTCGTGGACGAGAAGGCTTGCGTCAATCGGTGCATCGACGAGACACCGAAGCCGACGGAAGTGCAGCCGGCGCCGGGTCGTCCGGAACCGGACCACCAACCGTTCGACAAGAGCCACTGTCAGCTGCCTATGGACAATGGAGATCGCGATTGCAAACCATACCAGGCTCGCTACTACTACGACACCAAAACCGGTAGCTGCGCAATCTTCACGTACACGGGTTGCGGCGGCAACGGTAACAACTTCCAGACGCCCGAAGCTTGCGAAGAGGCGTGCGGCACTCCGCAGGATGTTTGTCAGGAACCGCAAGCGTACGGTGACTGCCACGAAAATGAGGAGCGTTGGTTCTTCGAGCCGCACGAGCAACGCTGCGTTCGCTTCCCGTATAGTGGCTGCGGAGGCAATGGAAACAATTTCCGCACTGAAGCGGAATGCCAGCAGCGCTGTCCGGATAAACCGTTCGATGTCGACGTGCGCGGTCCTCCTCAGGAGGTGCCGAGCAATGTTAGCCGCTGCGAGGAACTTCCCGACTACGGTGACGGTGATGGCCACGATGAGCTGATTCTGTTCTACTACGACGCCGAACGGCGCTCCTGCGAACGCTTCCAGTACAGTGGGGCCGGTGGTAATGCGAACCGCTACAGTTCGGAAGAGGAATGTGAGCGGGTTTGCGGTGTATACAAGAGTGTGGGTAAGTATTGCGATCGTGGCCACACATGGAGCTCGTTTGTCATTTCACCGTTTCCGTCGGTAAAGATGTATGCCGAGATGCGGTCGATGCTGGCGCATGCGGAGGAAGCGTTCCACGGTACTACTATGACTCGCGCACTCACGCCTGCTACGCCTTCAACTACAGTGGATGCGAAGGCAACGGCAATCGTTTCGCTAGTGCTGAGGAATGCGAAGGCACTTGCGTCCATCAACGCCCTGGACCTGAGGTCGATGAAACTGGTAAGTGTGTAGTAGTTAGGAGTTAAAAGTGGCTCCACAGGTTTCGTACACAAACAGATGGAACACAATCCGTGCTATGCGATGTGTTGTTCACTTTCGTTTCTTCCCATTCGTCGGGCACTGCAGAAAAACTAGCGGTCTGTATGCTTTCGGTTACGAAAGGCCATAACAGGTGCCGGCAACGGTCGCGGAAGCGTTGGTATTACGACGCCGAGCGGGAGACATGCTTCGCATTCAGATACAAAGGATGCGGAGGCAATCGCAACAATTTCCCCTCGTACGCAAACTGTCGTACGTACTGTGCTATAGAAAGTAAGTCGTCCTCGCTGTCGCTCGCCTCAGCTGGGCAAACATCTACGCCAAGCCTTCGCCCTAGCTGGTCGCTGAAATTGTGCTAAACACTATGCTGTCTGTGTCCGGTGCTCCGACTAGGACTAGGTCGTTCTATCGCTTTTCTGATGTTTTGTATTGTTACTGGGTGGAAAATTTTTGGTGAGGGTTCTTTGTGCGCTAATGTTGGTTAGAAACAGAACCTTGAGTGATCAATCCGACAAACCCGTTAAAAACATGGTGGATTGGTTAAGAAACATTCATACGTTTCCAGTTGCTGTCTCAAAGAACAATATGGAATGGAAAATCATCTTTCAGCCAATCATCGCTTGTTACGTCGCTGTTCCTGATCATCAATTAATGGGGAAAACTCTATCATCGTTATAATCACCACGCCATTTAATGATGCCGCAATTCATCCGCCATCAGTTTCATATCTCTTATTCTGTTGCTCGTGGCGATCTATTTGCCATTTTCGCTCCATTTTCTTTCATCACAAAACTTACTCATTCATTGCTGGATCACTGTTGCCATAGTGACTAACGAATAAATTGTGGAGGTGGTATGCGTTGTCGATGTTTGTGACCTCACTAATCCTCGTTTTGTTCTACAAACTTCAGCGAATGCGGTGAATCCTTGCGAGCAGTACGAACACGAATGCAGCCAGTTGCAGTGCCAGTACGGTATTGCCAAGTCGTACGATCCGAACAACGGTTGCGAACGTTGCCAGTGCAACGATCCGTGCGCCGACTACTACTGCCCGCCCGGTTCGCAGTGTGTGGTGGATGTGCAGGGTAGCGGGGCGTTGGGTGGAACCGAGTTTGTCGGTGTGTGTCGCGCATCGAACAAACCGGGCGAGTGTCCACTGCTGGCGAACGCGACGCACTGCAGCGTCGACTGCTATTCGGATGCGGACTGCCGTGGAAACAACAAATGCTGCCAGGCGGGCTGTGCGCAGATCTGCATTAGTCCGGTCGAACGTCCTGTGGCTCCCTCTGGTCCGGTGCAACCGGGTGTACCTTCGCCCTCTGTTCTGGAGCAGGTGCCCCAGGAGGAGCTGGACATAAAGTCAGAGGAGGGTGGCGTTGCTACGCTGCGCTGCTTCGCAACCGGCTTCCCGCCACCTTCGATCCGCTGGCGCAAGGGAGAAATTATGGTAAGAAGTGTGAAGTGGTTGTTTCTGACGCGCGGCAGGATTATTGGCACGGAACTCTTTTTGCTCCCCAGCTCAACACCAACCAAGGCCGCTATGTACTGTCGTCGAATGGAGATCTACAGATTGTGCAGCTGCATCGCACCGATAGTGGTACCTACGTATGTATCGCGGACAATGGCGTCGGCGAGCCAGTACTGAGGGAAGTACAGCTGACAGTAAACGGTGAGTAATGTGCTCTTACTGCAATCATTGCTTGATTAGTCGCACGAACACAACTCTGTATCTAACCTTCAAATATGCCTGTGATAACAACAGATTAGTCGTAACTAACGCTCAATTTTATCTTTCGATCGGTCTATTCTTCGGACGCTTCTTCTATCGCCCTCTTTCTGTGCTTCTCGTCTCCCGCTTGGAATTGGGACACCTTTGTACTAACAAACAAATGTACCCCATCCCAACTGCTCTGGTGGATTGCTCTATGTTCCGTCACTGTCCGTCACTAACAACACACGGCGCACGCTTCGGCCCAACATTAGACCCAGTGCCGCGGGATGCCTACATTGCCGGCAGTCTGAACGACTCGCACGTGGCCGAGCTGGATGGGCCGGCCACGCTGCGCTGTGCGGCCGGTGGCTACCCGAAACCGGTGGTCACCTGGTGGCGCGAGACGTACATGATGCCGCTGGTCATGGTGACCCGTGACTACTCGCTGAACTTTGTGCACGTACGTCTGCAGGACTTGGGTCCGTACGTGTGCCAGGCGTACTCCGGTGCCGGCAAGGGTATCTCGCGCACGGTCACGCTGCTTGCCCACGGGCATCCCAACGTGACCAGCCCGGTCGATGAGAAGTATCTGAAATACATTGTGGCTCCAGTGCGCCCATCGCCACCGGTCGATCGCTATCCGCCACGGCCTCGACCGCCGGTCGTTCAACCACCGCCGGTTGTCGTACGTCCGCCAGGTAAGTGGGCACATTGCTTCCCTTTCTTCTTGTACCACTAAAACGGGTGTCGGTGTGGTTCTGTGGCACTATCGCTCTATGTTCGTAAATGTGGGTGGGCATGTGTGAGAGCGGGGAGGAGATCGATGGGAGCTTCGGAAACTAACGTCTCTTTTATGCTTCGTTTTGGACATTCGTTACACCCCACCCAGTGCCGGTGACGGTGGCGATGCACTTCCCGCAGGGACGTGATCTGATGCCGAACAGTAACTTCACGATCAACTGCACCGTGGACGGATATCCACGACCGACCGTGAACTGGTTCAAGGACGGCCAGATGCTGGTGCCAACTGATCGTGTACACATCACGGACATGAACCAGCTGGTCGTACACGGAGCGATACCGGCCGACAGTGGTCGATACAAGTGCCTGGCCAGGAACGAACAGTCGGAAGCGTTCCAGGAGTACAGCGTACGCGTGGAAGGTAAGCAGAGCGTGCAATGGCTGCCCAAATGGTTACTTGCTACTGATTCACTCCACTCTGCAGGTGTGTACGTACCGCCGGGATGTACCGACAATCAACTGCTGGCCAAGTGTGACCTGATCGTGGCGGGACACTACTGCAATCACAAGTACTACGCCCGGTTCTGCTGCCGATCGTGTACGCTGGCGGGACAGATTAATGTCAATCGCTTGCGCTAGAATAAACCAGAACAGCCCGTACTGCGTGCCATAGCAGTGAAATCTTACAGCTTCGTTTTGCAAGAATCCTGCAAACCCCAAACACTGCAACGAACAATCAACAGCCGTAGTCTCTAATACCCCGCCACATGCACACACACACACACACACACACACACACACACACACACACACACACACACACACATCCCGAAGCTGCTTCACGCATCTATTTATTTCTGTTACCGGCGTAGTCTTGTCTGCCCTGCGTGATGGGTCATAATTAGGGCACATGTGAGCTGATGGGAGATATGCATTGGAAGCAAGCAAACGGCACCCATACACAAACTACACTCAGAACTACGATGCAGGTGCCAAACGCTACGATGAAGGCTTTGAGAAGATGGTGGCATTTAAACCAAAAACCAAAACGAAATGTATGTGGTGCGAATCGTGAAATGTGAAGCCGAACTTTTAGTGACGAATATGTTTTACAAGTAGTAGTTGATATAATTCTGCCGTTGTTTTAGGGTATCGTTAGTGGAGATGATGGTGATCAGTGTTCAGCTCATAACAACAGTCAATGTAACATCCTAACCCTTTTCAAATACACATTCACACACACGCATAGGCAGGCAAACATTGTCCTATCAAGATTGTGCAATCAAACCCCCGAAAAATGCATCGCAGCAAAATCAGCCAACAACAGATGCAGAAATACAAAAAGATGACGTGAACCGACGCCCCAACCTAGAATGCATTTCCCACAAACTGTTTGCTTTCCTGTTGCTTACTGTAAATAATTTATTATCAACAACTCAACCCTTCCCTCTCGAATCGAGCGCCCACTATTAGTGTTGTAGTCTACCGTGCGGGAGATGGAGGAGATGGAGGGTGCGGGGCACAGTGAAATAGAGCAGAAAACTAGAACCTAGAGTAAACTTGATAATTGATTGATAGGAAATAATAAACGAATGAAATCGAATCAAAACCCGCTTTTCCAACCACCCGGCAGCGTCGATTGCTTTGATGACAGTTTCAATAGTTTCAGCGTACCTCGTGTGGTCTATTAACTCGATATGTGATCACTACCGGTCGAACATAGAACGTGTCGTTTTTATTTTGTTGCAAACTAAGTTATTCGATATTTGATCACTACCGGTCGAACACAAAACGTATCGCATCGTTTTTGCATAGCTAATAAAGTTGATCTGGGATTGGAACGCGTTGTTGTAGTGTTTACATTCACACACAACAGATTAAAACACATTACACCTTGATGTTGTGCGTGATAGTTATCGCTCCCACGTTTCGGGATTATTATTTATATTTCGTTTAGCATATAGATAGCAAATATTAAATGCTTCCGTTTGAAACATACAACCGCCACATCTGCCGCTGCTTCGGAAGCCCACAATCAACCAAGTCAATGTTAAAACGCTCTCGCCGCCGCGCTTCGCGCGCGACCCGGCAGGGCATCACAGGAAATCGTTACTCTTCCAGCAGCAGCAAAACACGCGCCGTAGCTGCTCCTTGAGGACGTATCCTCCCTTCGGTGGCAGCAGCTCCAGGTTCTGCGAGTCGTCATCCTCGTCCAGCGTGTCGTTGTCCAGATAGTCGTCCTTCCCGGTGCCGGAACCGCTGCCACGGTTCAGAATCTTTCGGTAGCCCTTGCTGTCGGAAAGTTTGCGACACTGCTCGAAGTCCAGATCGTCGTTGTCGGACTCGATCGTCATCTCCTGAATGCTGAACGTGTCGGACAGCTCCTGGCGGGTGTTTGTGCCCGCGCTGCCCTTACGGTTGGGCCGCGGGAAGAAGGACACATTCTCCAGATCGTCGTCGCTGTTGAAGCCCGTGTTAACATCGACCAGCTGGTGGCTGTCCCGGCCGGCCGGTATCGGAAGCCGCGAGATAGGTATGAGGCTGCTAATTTTCGGTTCCTTCTCCGCCGTCTCCTGTAAGCAAATTGGATAGGAGTATCACTGCAGACGCACTCGGGGCCGGCATCATGCGCTCCTCCACGCCCATACCTGCCCATCCTGGTACATCTGTTTGTAGTTTCGTTTCGCGCGTTCGACCTTCAGCTCCAGCTTGCGCTGCAAAATCTTGCACGTGCTCAGCTGCGCCACCGAGCTGTGGTCGCGCTGCGAACCATCGTCCCCGTTCGCACCGGAAGGCACCGTAGCTGCACCACTCGACGTGGCCGTGGAGGAAGCGAACGAATCGGTACTGTTGTCACTCGTTAAAACCTTGCGTCCAGCCGTGCTGACGGTGTGGTGCTGCTCAGCGGGAAGACGTACCGAATCGGGCACGGGCGCCGTGGCCGCTGCCACAGCTGCCCGCGCCGGATCCAACTTTTCACCCGGAGTTTCGAACACCACATCGAAATCGTTCAACTTCGAGTAGATGTCACTCTCCGCATCGGAATCTGGACCACCTTTGATGGGTTGTGGCTGCAGGCGGGGCGAGAGAAGACATCGCGGTCATCAAAGCGGGTTTGTTTTGCCAGCACAGTGCTTACCGTGGTGTCCCTTAACAGATGGTCCTCTCCGAAGGTTGCCAGCTCATCGATGAACAGCGACTCCAGCCTGTCGCCGCTCTCGATACCACTGTCGTCCATAAACATCCTGTGACGCTAGTCAGGCTACTTCGTGCAACGAAACACGGGCACTTTGTACATTTCGCTATTGTTTCACTGTCGACTCGCTTCACCAGCAGTGTTTATCACTATCGCTCACCATTACGGCGCACTACTCGCGTATGGAATTATCGATTTTCCCGACTGTTTTCAAAAACACATCTGTTTCGAGTGACAGAAGCACGTGCGGCAGCGCGCAGGCGCCTCGCACAAACGCGCTTCGTTCGTAACGGAAGCTTGTTGTTTGTAAAGTTATGCGGTACGAAAACATTCGCTAGTCGAAATGCAGAGCACTTTGAATAGCTTTTCAACAAATGTCTGATGTGACCTTTTTCAGTTATTTTTTTGTGCCTTCAAATATTGTGAATTTGAACACTGCAGAAGAACCATTTATTTATTTTACTTTGAAAACGATTGTTATGTTGAAAACCGGCATAACTTCTGGCTATCCTAGGTGTGAAACAGGTCTCATTCTCTAAAAGTTCCAGCAGGGATTGTAGCTTTTCACATCTAACGGTATTTCTCCAAATAAAACCGAGTTCAACCAAATTAGAAGAGAATAGTCCTAGAAGAATCATGGAATTTGGAAACTCCTCCAGATTTTGACTCCTTCGTAGTTGTTCTAACATTGAGGTGGTTCAATAATAGTGCGATACTGATGTACAGCATCTTCTTCATTATTCTCCATCACATATAAAATACAACATAAATATTGCAATATTGATTACACGCAAGACGAATAAAATGAAAACAAAATGGCTGCGGCCGTTTTCCAGAGATAAGCATTCGAGCATATATTATCTACTGTTTAGTTTATATCGTTTATTAAATTGTAATTAAAAATTCTGCCGCTTTGTAGCACTGTTCGAATTTAGTCCAGGTTCATCGTCAGACAGACGCCCTGCAGCACCCACAGGCTGCAGTGTTCCTCGGTGCGCAGGTCGGCCTCGAACACCAGTCCCACTCCCATCGCATTACGGCGCTCCGACGTGGTGTAGACCGGAGTGCGGAACGTGTTCTATCGTGCCGCGCATGAGACAAAGTAAAGAACCGAGTAATAAAGCATTAGCGTTGGTCAATATCGAGCAATGGGTTACTCAATTAATATCACTACCGAGCTGTTGACCAACATTTTGCCGCCCAGCTCCACCGCCACACCGTGCCAAACACCAGGCAGCAGAAGGCAACTGGGAGTTGGCAAACGAAGGAAGCGAACAACGCCCGACAGCGACAACCGGGGCACGGATAAATCGAAATGTTTATCAAACTCCGGTATGTGACAGTGGCAAACATAATCAAATAAAGCGTGGCGCGCGGCGCGGAACCACGCCGCCGTCGGGGCCGCGTTTACTTACTTGTAATTTCAGTCGGTGTGTTTCTATCGGCACAATCGAGAGCACGGGCAACGGTTCGACCAGCACTTTCGGCGTCGAACGTGTCAGACACCGGTTTTCCGGATCCCAGCGTGCGCCCTGGAGGTACAAACCGGTCACGTAGCAGCCCTGCATTTATCACCAGCATCCAGCAGCAGCAACAGTAGCAGCCGGCAGCCGCATCCGGACCGCGTCCCAACGGTGGCACAAAAACAGAGAAAAAGAATGAACGTACAAATAAGACAAATTGCATACGACGTGAGACGGAGCTAGGTTGGTGGACGTGGAACGCGGGACTCCAGGCACGGGTGAATGCACGCAGCCGGAACGCAGGCAGCACTGCGGATAGCAAGCTATGCAACGCCGGCGTTGGAGCATATGCGCTGGGACGGGGGTATCAAACAAAACAGAACCGCTTTTATACCGGCGATGCAGCAACAAAATGCGAAATTCAATTCATATTGCAACTGCGGCCAGTTCTCGGTTGCTCTAGGTCTAGTTGTTGTTGATGAACATTTGAAAGGATTAATTTACTAATAACACATTTTTCTCCTCCAACATGGCTGCTATTGCCGTGTGAAACAAACACGTTCCTTAGGCCTTACAAATCCTTCCGCGCTGCGCGGATCGAATGTCAGTTTGCGAATCTCACGGACGGCAAAAATCGAATGTCGAACATCGGTAATTTCACGTACCCTCCTCCCCGGCGGCTCGAGAACATCCATCACAGGCCATCAGTCGAAGCATTATTGGATTTCTCCCCTCGTGGGGTAGAGCGATTTCGATTTGTGGCCTCCCGACCCGCTCGAGGAAGCGAGAATGTGTGGCTCACGACGTCCGGCCCAGAAGACCCATATTGAATTAGAAGCAGTTATCAAACGGCATGTTGCAACCGATAAAGAGCCCAATAACGCATCGGAGGGTCGAGCGGAGCAAAAACCGAAAACGGTGCAGCCAATTCAGCCGTCAGCGGGCGGTCGGACGGAAACCATCGGCTACATTGGCCGTGTGTAAGAAAAATGTCTTCAACACCACGGGACCAACGGATGTTATTTGATTCAATCTGGAGCCTGCAAACGAACGCAGGCGATCCGGTCGACGCCAGCGGCCACCGCCATCCGGGCGGTGGAGCCGAAGTTCTTAGCTTCTAATCGAATTGCAATCGAACGTTCGCAGCGATGGAAAGCGACGGATGGCTTGGAGCGCTGCTGCATCGTACGTACGATGGTACTAATCTTACGGATCTAATGAAATCGTCGAGAAAGAGATTAATCCAAATTGATTTACCGCCTCGGGCCGCTCCTCGATTTCGTCCTCGCGCAGGAACCTCGTGACGGACGTGAAGAGTGTCGAACGATCCAGCGGCCAGTTGTTCTTCCGGCAGGCGATCTGTGAATTTATTTAGAGAGCGATAGGGATCAGCGCAGTGGCAGCGAGCGTTGGGATGCTGAGAGCAGTGATATGCAAATGGGCGGCAAATAAATTGGAAAGATTTAATATGGGAGTTTAAATATGGGAGCATTTAAGTTATTGCGTGGTAGATTGTGCAATTACGAACGCTCCGGGAAGCGAATTATACTTGAGTATTGGTAAGCAGAAGAAAAAAATCTGTTGGGATATGTTTGATAAGTTATGAGATGAGTAGACTTTTGTTTTGTCTACATTTTGTCTTATGTAGAAGGACTCGTTCACACTAGAGTTTGACTTGGTATTACAAGTAGGCACTGTATTGATACATTCCTAAAAAATACAAAATCCACTTTAAAAATTGTTCTTGGTTTGGGTTATCACGACTAGGTTGAAAAGGTTTAACATTTTAGTTGAACAAAAGCTTTATCGGAAAGTATAGATTTCGTATATTTTCAGGTACTCTGTTCATCTAGGTCGACCAGCTCAGTACTAAAATGCTAAAAAACTAACAAAAATTGGATTTGGTTATGAGAGATGGAAAAAAAAGTTTGGAGTTATCTATGATAACTTGAGACACTGAAGCGGGTTGTGAATGCGTTTGTTCGCAGAAGAAATGTAAATGTTGAGATAAAACCAGCACACTAGATCAACTCAGCACTCGCATCTGCACTTGCCTGATACGGTTTAATCACTGCTGCTGCCCACATTATGCCACCCGAGTGGTGTAACCAACACATGCGCGGTGTGGAGAGCGAGAAGCGCCCGGTATGTAATTTACATGCTGTTTGTTTAATTTACCTGAACTAATGCGGTTAAATAACTTTCCGGTATGTGCAGTCCGGACAGCCACATCACCAGCGGTTCACCAGACACCGACCAATATTTATACTGCTGCGATCTTCGCTGCTCGCACGACGACACGCCCGGGATGCAGGATGTCCAGTTTTGCGGTCCAGTTCCAGCACATCACCCGTGCACACGGGACCGGGAAGCGAAAGAATGTTTGCCGGAGGCATGAGCGCGTGCAATTTGACGCGATGGCAAAAGTTTTGCGTATTTTTATAATTAGCCTCCTGCTGCGACCGTTTTAATCCTGTCGAAAGGACGTGCTGTCGCACCGTCCTCGAAACGACACGACACAACGGGGCAGCAGGATTAGCAACGGGACGGGCAAACTTACCAGCAAATGTTCGATCCAGTCGCCGAGCTGCTTGCAGGTGGCCGGTGCCAGCTTTCGCCAGTCATCCGGCAGCTGGCCGTTGAATAATGCATGGGCCACATTGTCGAGCACCGCGTCCATGCCGATCTCGCCGGCGAGCGCCTTGCGGAGCTGGTTCAGCGTGTGCTCCATCCGCTGGATCAGCCGGTTGTAGCGCTCCAGCTCCTGCAGCAGCACCACGCAGATCGGCGTGACGTTGACCTGGTACGCCTTTTTCACGCGCCATATATCGAACGGCTTCGGCAGCTTTTTCAAAATGTCCACGGCCGCCCTGTCGATAAACTCGTCCCGGCTGATGCCGCCCGTGTCCGCACCTGTGTGGATGACGAAGCGATTTTCCCGGGTGATAGGTGAGTCGAGGCGCGGTGGGCATAGTTTTACGCCACACACGCTCACATGTTGTCATTGTTGAGGCGTAAAATTTCAAACATGTGCTAAAACCGTGACTTGCCGGAAAACGGTCGGACTCGACGCCGCCGACAAGTGTGATTGATGATCGAAAAGCTACGTGATGGAGGAAGGAACGTGGGTGCTCGCGTGCGAAAGGTGATCAACATATCGCGGTGCATGTTCATCAATCAACCAAATACGCTCATTTACGGTGGCCCGATTGCGTCAATGCATCGATTACAGCTACAGGCAACATTAGGCTAGATTTCGATCTAAGTGCAAATTATTGGACGGATAAGCGTGCGCGTGAGAAACTACAGCGTACCACATACGTACCATTTTCTTCCGTAACACATTGAAGAAACTTGTCGCCCACGCAAACTATCCCAAAGTTGGTTGGAAATTATGAATCATTTAAAAATGTTTATATACCACTCAAAGATGACTCAAAAATCGAACTCATGCTCGCTGAGTTTTCAGCCATGTTTCCGCCATATCAAACGACACTGATTAAATAAGGCGTGGCCCATCCCACAACTCCCGCACTTACCGGTCTGGGGCTGTAAATCAATCAGGTGCGCCCAGGTTTCGCGCACCGCCGCCGTATAGTAACCGATCTCGGCGTTCGAATGCAAACCAAACACTTCCGGCGTGTTGTTGAGAGGCAACTTATCGATGGCGGCTGAAATTTTAAACCAAAACCCGAACCCATTTCCCGCCCCGCGATGAGTGATGCTTGTAAAAACAATGAACTTTGGAGAGCACTTCGTCAAGTGGTACTTACCGATGAATTCGTCCCGATTCGGTGCGGCAATCGGTGCGTACGTGAACGACTCGTCCGCGTAGAAGTTAAACGGCTGGAACGTGTCGAACAGAAAGTCACCCATGTACTCGTCCATGTACGTTTTCACGACGCGCCTATCGAAGTCGTCTATTACTCTGCCGCCGTACATGACCTGCGTAAATAGTGCGACATAAAACGGCTGCCAGAATATGCAATCAGGTGGGCAAGCAGCGCACATACCTCTCCAATTAAATATTTCAAACTATTCCAGGGCATGCGGCTATCGCGGGAGTCGGCCGCTTTCGTGAGGTACGTGTCGAGAATTTGCAGACACACGCTGAAGTCGGATTCGTTGAAGTCGTAGCAAATGTTCCAGCCCAGTTTGCCGTACTTGCGGCGTTCCTAGTGGGAAGAAAATGCACACGGAAAAACCACACACCATCAGAGTTTTATCTTGTCTTTGTCCAAACAATCACACTGTTTGCCCGAGCCAAACACACCGCTATCATGCTGAAATATGCACCTAAACTAGAGCACGTCAAAAATGCTTCCGGCACTTTCCGATGCCGGCGAGTCATCTGGATAAGGATTGTTGTGCGGGGAGTCCCAACCGGGACCGTCATCGGTAATCATCGTGCATCAAATTCTTCAAACGATTGCATGAATTTACTTCCCCCTTTTTTGTAACACATTGAACAGGTAGCACAGTCGCGCAAAGCAAAGCTACGAAAGGAGCCGGGCAAAGCACGCAAGAACTCTCAAATGCATTTTGCCATGAAAAGTTTACCCACGGACGTAAAACTCCGGCGGGGATTGTACCTTATCTGATTTAGAAGATTTGCGTAGATGAAAGAGGGACGAGAAAAATCACGGTTCTTATTATTCATGAGGGATTGCAGCGAGTGGGAAAAGAGATAAAATTTACATCTAACTTGTGTGTGTTTTTTACTATGTCTCTGTCGCTGGCTACTGCTACTCTACGGTCTGGTCCCGTCCTGGGGCACTATGCAAGAGATTTCGCTGATGAAAGCGACGCTTATGATTCCAGCTGGTCCCCAAATCACACCCTCAGGGAGAGTGAGGGCAAGGCATAGCCAAGGCGTAGCGGGGAAATAAATCTATCTGTTGGATAAATCCCCCCCCCCCCGCCCCCTGCTCCGTGAATCCCCGCTTACCTGTAGCACGGCGTGGAAGAACGCCAGAACGTATGCTAATGGCCGGAAGGCATGATGGGTGCAGGAGTCGAGCGTCTGCTGGCGAAGTTTGAAAAATGTGGCCCGCAGATTCATCTTCAGCCCGTTCGGTGGCTCGGTAACGACTTTCAGCGACTTCTGCAAAATACCAATCGGGAACGTCGGCGTGGCGTCGGTCGTTATCCAGAGCCGAAAGTCCGGGTGCGGTTTCTCGATGGAATCGATTATTTTCTCCAGCGTCTTGATGAAGCTGATCAGCAGGTGGCCGTTCTGGAGCATCAGCCACATGCCCTGCTCAAGGGCGGCGTACAGCAGCCGCAGGGCGGCCCCCTCCTGGCCCTGGCCGAGGGAGATGTGCTTAAACTTGGGGCCTCCGAAACCGCAGCGGTCGGCGAGCTTCATCAGGTCGGAGGTGGGATCGGAGCCCGGGCTCAGGATGAACACGACCGGCGTGGAGGCCGTCGATTGCTCGTAGATGGCATCGAAGCTCAGTATTGGTGGGGTGATGAATTCTTCGCCCATCGTTTGGGCGACGTAGTTGTTCAGCATCCGGTACACACGGTCCACTCTCAGGCATCTCATCAGCAACAGGTGCTGAAATTGAGCAGACCCCACAAAACGCAGTGCGATGAGAAGCTACACTTAACTAGTTCAGCCCAAGTATCTCGGACGTACATCGTAAGGAGACATTCGGTCCTCAAAATTCCCCGGATACTCGTAGCCTCCAGCGTCGTCCAGATCGTACCACTTGATAGAGGCAGGTGATAAAAGAAAAAAAAAACGAGAAACGAAACTGATGAGAACCACAGACACCAGGCGTCTTTCTGGGAAGCTAATCTTACACTGCTCCACTCGTAGATGTTGCCCTCGATGTGGCCCGGTAAATCGGCAAACTTTTCCGGAAACATTTCCCCGAGCATGACGATGTCCTGCCATCCCTTCTCGCTGATCCACGTGACGGGGCAGGCCCGTTCCGTTTTCTCCAGCGACACCTTGCCTTTGATGAAGAAATCAACCTCCGCCTGAGACAGGGTGCCCCTGTTCAGCTCGAGCTTTATCGTGATCTGGAACGAGTACAGCAGCTTGTGCTTCTCGAAGATACCGATACACCCATACTCGTACACGTTGCGCGTCAGCGTGTTAATAATGTTGTCCAAGCGCTTCGAGAGCACATTATCCGGGACGGCTTTGCGCAGCGAGTAGCTGAACACCTCCAGGTACGAGTTGAGCGAATATTGATACATCGCGTTTACCGCCGCCATATCGGACAGCACAAAGTACAGAATGGCGCCGCGTTGTGCCGCCAGCCGGTACCCGTTCCGGAGCTGATCGATCTCCTTCGACGTCTGCTCGGCGAGGACAATCTTTTGCGAAACTTCGGCCGCCTTCTCTTTGGTGCTTTCCAGCGTCGTTACCAGCTCCACATTGTCCAGCATGTTGCCGGTGGATGTCGCGAGCTCGCGGAGCAGTGAATCTTCCAGATTTTGAAGCAACGCCTTGTTGGCACTCGTTTCGGCAATCAGCGTCTCGCGCTGCTCCTCCAGATCGGAACGTTCCGCGCGCACCACCACACTCAGCAGCTGATCCTCCAGCCCGCTGACGGTCACGGTGTAGTTGATAACTTGCGCCTTCGCGTAGACGGCGGGGTCGAAGTTGGGATTGGCCAGCTTTGTCGTCAGATACAGCCGGAAATTGGCGTCAACGTCCACTTCCTTGTCGCCGATGACGACGATCTGGCGGCCCGCCTGCACGCGCACGTTCCGCTCCAGCACATTGTCTATCACCGGGTCGATGTAATCGTCCACATCCTGGAACAGCACCGGCGTGCCGTACTTTATCGCCATCTCGAGCTGCCTCAGGAAGTCCTTATCGTTGAACGAGAGCGTTTTCAAGTTATTGCCCGCCTCCCGCTTCCTTATCCACGACAGCGCCTGTTGCTGCGGGTCGATGCAGAGCGGAAAGCGTGACGCCCTGGTCGTGAGGATGCCGTTCTGTATCGACAACTCGTCCGGGGGGAGACCTTCCGAGGCCCACGTGCTCTGCTCCAGATCGCTGGACAGACTGCCGTTCACGCGGTACGGCACGGTGAAGGGAATGTCCCGGGCGACCACGTTCGCCAGCCAATCATCAAAGAGAATCGCCCGCCGGAACTCCCACGAGAACGGGCCCATGTAGGCCAAAAACGAGGCCGACAGCAGCGCGTTGCCGATGACTTTCGTGCGCTCGACCTGCAGCCGGCCCAGATCGATCACCCACCGGTCACGCTCGGAGCTGAGCCCGGAAATCAGCTTGTCTGCCGCGAGCAGCCGCCGTTCCGCCTGCTCCATCATTTCCTGCAGCATTTGCTTCTCTTTGATGGCGTTCGCGTACTTGCCGTTCAGCTCGGCCAGCTCGTTCTCGAGCTTGCCGATTTCGTTCGTCAGCTTCACCAGCAACCGGATCTGCCCGTTCAGCTCTGACTCCAGGAACGCGACGCGGTCCTTCTTCGGCTTGATCTCTTTGAACACGTCACAGTAGCCGAGCACGGCGCGGACAAACTTCAGCAAACCGAAGCCGGCCTTCGAGATGCTTTGCATTTCGTCCAGCTTTTGTGATCGCTGTGGGGAGCGTAGAGGAGTGTTTGTTTCGAATGCTTGCACAGAGTATAGCTTCCACTAGCTCACTATTCCGCACTCACCTTCATGTTTGCCCGGACCGTTGCCACCTGCTTCTGGGTGATCGCATCACAGTCCAGCTCCTGCAGGCTGCGCAGAAAGTTGCCCTCCGACATCATACCCTTGGCCGTCTTCCACGAGATGTCCTTGTAGCCCTTGATGATGGCCACACACTCGCACACGACCTGCACCGGCTCGGGCGGCGTGGCGAAGCTGCGAATCTCGGTGATGTCCGATTTGTCCAAATCCGAAAGAGCCAATCGGGCCACCTCGAGCGCTGGCAGGGCCGCCGCAAGCGCTTCCTCCGCTTCCGCCTTCTCGACGGTGATAATTTTCTTCTGCTGCTCCACCTCGACCGACTTCTCCGACGCCTCCAGCTTCTTCACATTAGCCTTCTCGGTCGCTGGCGGAGCAAGAGAAAAAGACAAAGTTAACCACAGTAGACAGTTTCATCAAGAAGCACTAAGCGATGAACCCCATGCCACAGCGGGGAATGTGTTCCCATTTCCGGGAAAGCAGTCTGCAGCGGCAGCGGGCGAAAGCGATCCCATACTTACATGTCTCAATTCCCGCCAGCATCGATTCACAACGGTCCGCCGCTTCGATGACATTTTTCCGCTGCTCCTCGACGATGATACTCAATTGATCGATCTGAAGTGAGGCTTCATTAATTTTCTCGATTCCGTCCGATAGCCGAGCGCACTGTTGCATGATGAAATTATCTTTCTCCTCTGGCGAAGCGTGACAAATTGAAAATGAAAGATGAACATTTATTTTGCCACAGCGTTTTTCCTTCACCGTTCGCTATTGCTTTTGCACCGCCTGTCGGCGCTCCCGGCGGCCCCTTTCCGAGCATAGGGCTATGTGTATATTATATTTATTTTCTGCTCGCGCCTCCACAGTTGGGTCGAAACGGTCCTTCTGCTCGAGTGTCTTGCCGGGGCTGGGGTTGTACCCGTATCAGGGCTGGAACACTCATTCCCGGCCCCGGGGATACGTTCCGTGCCGTTTCAACCATACCGGCACGGATCGAAGCCGATACCGATAGGCCGTACGCGGCCGTATTTTGCCACACACTGCCGCCCCCGGTTCCACGCCAACGCCAACAGTGACATCCGGCCGACGGAAAGAACCCATCGGAGGATGAAAAATAAAAACGATAGCACGCAGGAGGTGTTGCGAAACACGAACCGATCGGCCATGGCAGCGCCGGAACCGATACCGGAGCCCCGGTGTGGGGAAAATGGGAAACTTCGGATGCAAGGGCTAGGCAGCGGCAGACACATATGAGTCTTTCTGCTTGATGTGACTAAGCTCTTTCCAGCCGCACACACACTTTCCCTGCGGTGCGGTTACACCGGAAGCGCGCTTGGGATGTTCGGTGAGGCTGCACGTAAAAATAGCAGCCCTCAAGCGAGCACGAATGATCGATTATTCCGGATAATGCTGCGCTAATTAATTATGGGCCCTGCACACACTCGCACTTATCCACGAAATATCTGGGAGTTTTTTTACGCCGCCTGTTGTTGCTTGCTAGCAGATGCAAGAAGCGTTTCACGGAAGAAGCGATGGACGCTTGACTGAGCGATGAGACATTTGATGGACAGCGTTACGGGTACGGGTTTGGTGCCGCTGTCAGCAGTCTCTGCCATGGAAACAAATTGATATGGGTGTTTTCCTCGAACTCACCCATTTCGGCTACATTAGAGATGGCCAGCAAATTGATTGCAGGTATATGCTGCCCGTGAGAAGCACGGAAGACCTTTCCCTACGTTTGTACGGCGTGTGTTCGCATCGGCAAATTAGATGGGTGTATCTGTCCGATGCTCAACTTACCGATCAATTTCAAGTAGGTATTGATGAAATCGAGATAGTGCTTCGGAGTAACGAAATTCTTGCGCCGTAGCTTCATCAGGTACTGCACGTTGTAGCTCTTGAGCGATTGATGTACGTGGACGATGTGGGCTATGATTGGCTCCCGATAGTTCTCCGGAATCTGGAAGTGAGGTGGAAGTAAGCAATGAGTGCTCTACCCAACAACAACAACAAAAAACGATTCGTATTTCTGCGTGAACTAGTTGCTACGCTCTTACCTTCGGATGGTCGGTGAGAAACACCTTCGCCACGGCAAACAGCGCCTGCTGGGGCCATGGGAACACCCAATCAATCGTGGTGCTGCCTACCAGTCCGGGGAAATTGCGACATCGGTTGCGTAGTGCGTCACCCTCGGGCGACATGCACAGCACCACGTGCAGATTTCGTATGGCACGATCGAGGAAAAACGACCAAACACCGTCCCTGGGCAGGAAGTTGATAAAAAACGGATATGAAAGCGCACAAACGCACACACACACACACACACACACACACACACACACACGGGCGAAAGGCAGGATGAAAGATGCGATAAATGGATTTAAAATGGCGTGCCCGGGGAAAAAAAGACCACGCGCCTGGAAAATCAGCGGAATAGCACAATAGCAGCTACAGGCTGCTCGCCGGACGCGGCGGCCAATAAACTACCGCTGCCAAGAGCTGTGAAAAGTTCCTGCCAGCGTAATAAATACCACCCCGAAACGTACTTGCTCGGCGCGTAGCCATGTTCCTGCGCTGCACCGCGGCACTGACCAATTATCTGATCCTTCTCGTCGTCGGTAAACATTGCTGGCACCATTCCAGTGGTTAAAATATTATTTATGAACTCCAGAAATCCTTCTTCCGCAATCTTCGTTCGCCGGCGGCAGAAACCGTGGATTAAAGATGCGAGCGGGGCGGGAACAGAACGGCCGGAAACGGGAGGAAAACAGGCATTATAACCAAAATTGAAATTTGCAACGGCTAATGCGTGCGACTTACTTGGGCGGCCTTAAAGATGAAGCACGTTTTCACGTTCCGCACGCCGACCTGCAGAAACAGCGTCTTCAAATCCTCACGAAACGACGCTTCGTTGTAGCCGCGGCTTAGCACGATTTCGAAGATTTCGCAACCGGCAGCAAAGGCGGCTAGGCGCGTGATGCTTTGTTTGCCCGAGCCACCGATTCCGACCAGCATTACGTGACCACTGCAGTTCGAATAAATGGGCTATTGTTTATTCTATACGGTGCAAAAGAATCCCGAGCCCCCTACCACGTTGCTTACCGATGCATGCGCAGCGTGCGGTGAACGCGCGTCAAGTGCTCCAGGCAATCCTCGAACAGCACCAGATGCATCTTGCTGCGCTGCTCATTGTACTCCATCAGTATCTCCTGGAACAGGAAGTATATCGCCTCGTAATCGAGCAGATCCTCGTAGTAGCGCTCTTCCGCCGGATTGACAGCGTTCCGGTAATCGCCGAACAGGAGCGGATTCCGCAGCGCATACTGCGCCACGGATAGCTCCACGACGGCACTCTTAATCCGCGACTCCAGCCGACCCGGTTGCTGCTGCTGTTGCTGGTCAATCTGCACCGTATGTCGGAAGCTGCGCGGGATGGGAAAATGCTCCATTATTCGCTCGCTAAGCTGCTGCTCCAAGAACTGTTGGTCCTGCTCGTTTATCAAGCGATCGCAGATGACGCGCGCGAACTCGTTGCGCCAAACCCGCACGAGGTGGCGCGTTTCTTTGAAGAAGTGCGGATGGATTTGCAACAGTCCGGCGAAGATGCGCGACAGATCCTTCATGTTGAAAATGTAGTGGAATTTCGAGGGTGTCGGCGGTAGCTTCGTTACGAGCGTCTTAAACAGGGCTAGCGTCATCTCGATCAGCTTGTGCGCGTTGGCTCCGAGATCTGGGGGGAACGGGTGCAGGTGACCCTTCAGGATGGACATGTAGATGTGGTGCAGTGTGGCGTCGTTCGGGAAGATGATGTTGATTACGGAGAACATGGAGATGAAGCGAGAGTCAACCTCGTTGCGGCCACCTCCAGCACGACCCATCGCCGCAATGAATGCTGCAATGTGGAGGAATAGCAGACATTACAGCCAACAGATACACAACTCGAGCCTTAAAACACACTTCAACACTTACACATATCCTTGAACTTCTTCCAGCTCAAATCTTTCGTACGGTCGAACATGCCCTCTTTCTCCAGCAACAACTTCAGCAACGCAATCGGTTGTTGTGTACCGTAGTTGTCCACCTGGGGCATGTTCATGTCGTCGATGAAAGTGACCAATTTCTTACCGACCGGTGGTCCAAATATGTCCTTCGTGCGCTTTTCTACCGCTGCCTCGATGGTTTTTTGAACGTCCATCGAAGAAGTTCGCGATGAAAAGTTGATGTTTAGCACAATGAACGAATCGCGATTCAGATGCCGAAGGAAATGTGAGATAACAGCAGTTTTGGACGTGCCCGGATCACCTACTAAGACGACTGGCCGTCGGACCTAAACAGTTTTCAGATCAATAGAAAAAATCTTTCAAAAGCTAATTCCAAACTTATTTCCCAAACGATCCTATACCTTGTTCATCAGGTCCAATATTTTCTCAATCTTCAGCGTATCCATCGTCGGTACCAGTATGTCACTGAAATGCAGTCCCGCGTCATGCTCATAGCTGGGAATTACCCACTCCCAGGCCAGCCACTGCTTCCGCTCAATATCAAAGAAATAATCGAACAGGGTGGGCTTTAGCGTTGGCAGTTGGCCCGTACTGGCAGGATTCTCCTGCGTGTCCTCTGCAGCCGTCTTTTCCAGCTTCCGTTTGATAAACCCATCGAAGCGCACCCGTGACTCCTCGAGCAGTGCGGCACCCAGCGACAGGTAGATGCACTGGATGAACCCACACTCGACCACATCTTCCTCGTGCGCGCAGGTGGCGGTTTTCATCGGGAAAATCGAATCATAAAACTGACACAGCTGCACCACCATGTTCAGGTTCGTCTGACGTATGACGCACTCCAGCGGATCCTCCTGATTATTTCCATCGACACCCTCGAGAATGTAATCGATCGCGATGGGAATTATGGCGCTGAATGTTTTTTGCAGCACTTCCTGCTCCTCTGCGTATCGCGCCTTCAACCACCGCTCCCAGTAGCACTCGTAGCCGAGGTTCTTCGGGTCGAGATACACCATGCCGGCGCGTGATACCGTCGCCGGTGAGGCGTACGCCAGATCACCGACCTCAAACAGCAGCGCACAGTAACTGTTCAGCCGGATGCGCTCACCGTTCGCCAGCGTCAGCAGTTTGTTGTCATCCATGACGGAGTTCATATTTTCGATCCACAGTGCATCCACGTCGCCATCGAAGCATACGTACCGGCGTTCCTGGTATGGACATGGTAATACTTTTATTCAGTGCAGCTATTCTCGGTACAAAAAGGACCCAGCTAATTCCGCACGCTTGGGCCAGAAAATGCAACACAACCGGCGTCACTGCGATACTTACATCGCGGTCAGTGGGCTTATTCATCTCTCGGAATATGTTTGAGAACAAACCGTCGACCCAATCTCGCGTATTCGGATCGAGAAATCCATAAAGCTCTATCACCGAGCAGGCCTGTTGGGAAGAGAAATATTGAACGGAACGATGTTGTAAAAAAAATGGAAAGGAGAATCCAGTCTTCTTTATTCGCGATTGAAATTGTTATGGACCTCGATGGCCACATATCCGGTCCGAAAGAGAGTATAATTTAGGTTGTTGAAAAAAAAAACACATCCGCTACTTTCAATCCGCTAATTCATTTTTTCCACGAAAAAAAAACGAGGAGAAAAGCTCTCTTCCCATATTGCCTACATATCACTCGCAGTGCCTTCCACTTTACCACAAGCAGCTATTGACGAGAAATGCATTGATTTTGGTTGAACGAAGCGCACAACAGCATCTGATGCCCCAAAGCCGGTTCTTTTTCCAATCTCGCGTGGTGGAATGTGTGTTGAGATGATTCCACTCTCGGCGCTGGATCGTGCGCTAATTTATACGCGAGTTAGAATGCTGCCATACATCGCACACTGTGGCTTTGCCTCTGGCTCAGCCAGCTCCAAAATTGGATTGGCTATGGGAGTGCATCCGAATGGATCCAATCGCACAAAGAGCTTATCTTCGCGGTACCCATTGCAAGATAACGATTATTTGCATCATTCGGGAGAGCCGGTTCGGTATGCATTTTGCCCCACCGACCGAGCGCTACCAACATCGCTGAACCGCTCATGAACGCCTTGCATTTACCATTAGCGTATATTCTGTTCTTTGAAAATGTGATTCCGAAAGCAAGCGGGATGCATCGCTTAAAAAACGAAAATCGCTACCGCCCATGTTTGCGCCGGATCTATTTTTGATCCGATATAGCTCGCAAATATATCCAATCTTTAAAAAGGGCCGTGTTTTACGCTGATGAGAACGAGCAAAAAACAGATATGCACTATATTGATATCGAATATATCTTACCTTTGGATTCAGAACGGTGCATTTCGTCGGTAGGCCCATGTTGGTTTGCGCTTTTATCAACGTGTTGATCACGACCGTTTTGCCACCTCCGGTCGGGCCGACCACCATCGTCGAATGGCGGGTCATCATCGTTTCGTAGAGTTGCTGTACCTTATCCATCTGGCGAAAAAAGAGATGGAATTAATATGCAAAATGGGAGCACCAAATGGGAGCACGGCAAAACAAAAAACAACCCCTGCTACCTGCTTTTGAATGATTACAAATCCATCCGACAGCAGCACCTGCCTGACCGCCTCGCTGAACTCCGGATAGCCGACGCGCGGATAGTCCACGCCCGGGAATAGATCCTTTATGAGCCCCATAAACAGCGGCACATCGTCGAACACGAACTTGGGAAAGTTCATGTCGAACAGCGTGCGCATCAGCGTGGCCGCTTCCGACGTTTCCGGTGCCTTGCGCTTGTTCACCCCGGCCATCCGGAGCACCGCGTTCAGCGACCGCAGGCCCCAGTCGTAGTGGTACTGCTTGGAGAGCTGCTCGCGCGCCATCCGGTACAGGACGGTCATCTTTTTCGCCAGCACCTTGGCCGTTATGAACCCGTCGGAGAAGAGCGAAATCATGCAGATCAGCTCCAGGTCCGGCATGATGCAGGTGACCGGCCGGAACAGGGCCTTCACCGATTCGGGCAGCTCCGTGCGTCCGGCGTACCCCGGGTTCATCGTGATGAAGATGCCAACCTTGGGGTCGAGGTTGATTTCGTTGCCTTCGAACTGGAAGCGTGAGGTTGCACGATTGATATCTGACGGAAGTGATTGCAGACACTAATGACACTTACCAGAAACGTTGAAACGCGGGACACAAGCGCCGTGCGAATCGTTTGCAGTTGCGTCGAAATGACGCTCAGCACAGATATGTCGATTCGATTGAACTCGTCGAAGCACCCCCAGGCACCGCACTGGGTGAGACCTGCGGGAAATTGAACCAACGCGTTTTATTCTAATGGAAGCAACACCACTTGCGCAAAATATTCGACAATTATTAAAACAACAGTTGACATTTCTTTTATGCCGGTACTCGCGGTGCAATCTTTTCAAAAAACAAATCAAACGTACCCATTATTGTACGAACAACACTCAAAGCTTTAGCTTTTCGACTTAATTTAAACAAACAGCATTGCAAACCGAACCGAGCCTGGAGCGTTCCGTGCGCGTCTGCCGGCACAACCGCACGCGTTTGTTTAATGCGTATTGGAAAATCACCCGGCCGTCCAGACTGGCGACCCGCGGAACGCTCGCGGACCACTTCTAGTCCCCGTGGCGTGCGGTTTGCAGCGGAATTGAATCACCATTTCGATGCCCGCGCTCGCTTTATTTGTAGCGCAATTTGTGTTTTATAAAACGCAAAGCCGATTACCGACTGGTGTTATGTGTTCCCGCACGTACGTCTTTTTGTGTACGACGGCCGGGTGGGTAGAAGGCATCCGCGAAACGGGACGCGCACGTAAGCCCTACCCCTCCGCGTGCAAGTGGCACGCATGCAAACAGGTCCCGGCACCGCGGGTAAAAAGGTGTAAAGCTCGGCCCCCGCCACACCAGCTGCCGGACAGGCCGGGCTGCGGTTGAAGTTATGCCGAGGGTTTAAAACATTGTGCCTCCACAATCCGGACCATTTTCCGGGTGTGTGGCCGCGCAATCAGCAACCATCAGCAGGATGAATTGCGACGGAACCTCCCCACACACATACATCCACACTGCTGCACTGCTGTACGGTGAGATGGATTAAACCGCTTGTACCGATAGCGGCCGATTGTACGGCGAACTGGCCGGAACGGAACATACAAACCGGGCGAAATTACAGGTCGCTACCGGCTGCATGCGGCGCACGTTATCAGATCAGCAGATATTTAGTTTGCGGATTACGGTTAAACCGTAAAATTGAGAAATAAATTTTCCAATTCAATTTGATTATTTTAATGAGGTAAAGGCGGACTGGCGGGTTGAGGGCGTTGGCGTTCGCGAAGTTGGCCGTAGTCAGTAACGGCGAACTCATTTGGCTTTTGTTGAACTCCCAGATGTAAAGTTTGTACAATTTATACGCGTCCGGAGGAAGCCTCGTGATGGCTTGAATAATTTCGGTTTCTTGCGCAGCGATGGAATACAATCAAATATCGCTCAACAGCACCAACACGCTCCGCTCCTATCAGTATCATTAAAATAAGATTGCGACGACAGCTGAGACCACCCCACCTACCTGAGAGTACCGTCCCGACGGCACGGAAGTCCATGCCCTCGCCGCAATTCGTAACAACGCACAGCAGCGCCAGCGCTTTGGCCAAATCCTTAGTCGTTTCGGTCTTGCCCGTGCCAGCCGGCCCTGCGTGTTTACGTGGACGAGTGTACGAAACGTTGGATTAGCAGGGCGAGCAATGGCTAGATAAACATGTGCACAAACGTCCCGGCGTCCGATAAGAGACAAATGTGTTCGGGGCCGATTGCGAGATGCCACCGTCTTGCTGCCACCGGCGCACCATCGGCTCGGTGCTGGCAAAAGGCTTGCCGTGCCGTGCCGGTGCGCCTGTTTCAGCAGATTAGCAGCGGCGTCTGTTTGGCAACAATTTTGCGCCGAATTTTCGGGCAAGAACTGGCGCCAAACCACAGCGCCACCCATTGTTCCGACGGTGGCATGCTCGGACGCGTGGCCGTGGCCGCTGCTGGCGGATGCGAAACTGCAAATGAATGTTGTCACCGGCATCAAGACGAGCATCCGCATCCAGCGGCAGCATGTGTCTTATCTTTCGGCTGCGCGCGCTCCATGTGGGCCCGTCGTGCACTTGCTCTCGATCGATCATCACTTACCAGCTGGTGCACCGCCCAAATTCATCGTCAGGGCTTGCGTGATTGTTAAATATATCCTATCAGTCAATGGCGTAATAACGAGCCGTCCATTTAATCCCATATACTCGTAACCGTAATCAAATTTTCCTATCAAACCATCATCGTCGTCGACACGGGCGGTCGTCAGCAGCGTTGTCATCGGCACCGGCCGGTGAAGGATCCAGTTTGAAGAGATTTGCCGTGTACCATATGGCACCGATGTTCGACAGTGATTCGATCCCAATCCCGGCCCGTGTCGATGTCCGGATGCGAGACAGATTTTAGGACATCGGAGAGACGGTCATCATCGGGGAGGTACGAACAACGAGACGAAGGTTCCACCGTCCATTCCGTGGTCGATCCGTTGGATCCAAGTTCGACCGATGAAGAGCAATCAGAAACGAAATGTAATTAGTACAGGATTTGAAGTAGCTTCCGGGAAAACGGGTTTCCCATCTCGACGGGATTCGGAGAATGATTTGCAACCGAGAAACGGGAACGAAGGATGGTACCAAACATTTCTCCGTCTGCCAAATGTGGAGTTAAGGCATGCGGAAAATGTTTGGCAAGATTATAGTTTTTGAGCAGGGAAATTGTGCAAAAAAAAAACTTGGTGATGACGATAGTTGATGATGATGATATTATATTAGACAAAAACCATGTGGAATACTTTACAATAGCTGATCTTACCGGTACACTGCAGCACACACAAGTTATCCATCTCTCGTATCCAGTAAAACCTGCCGCCGAGAACGAAGATGTATGAAATCAATAAAATTCAGGCAACGCTTCCTGCTCACCTCAGCTGGCTTTCCCATCCAAACTCGTGTGCATCCAGAATGCTGTCCCGCACGAAGCCTTCGATAATGTCCCGCGCGTGAACATCGATGGTGGCAATGGTTTTAAACTTCAGCCGATCATTCGGTGTCAGATCGGCGCGCACTGTCGAAAGAAAGTCATCACATAAGTGACCTAAATTGCTCCGCGCGAATATAATTCATTAAAAATTGCCAACAAATCCCGCACTCACCTTTCAGCACGAGCTCGTCCAGCTGGCGGTTCTGCTCCTGCAGGTACTCCTTCATCGCACGCTTGTTGCCGTGGCGCACCTTGGCAAACACCTCCTCAACCTCGGCCGTCCACCAGACCTGATTTGCGGCGAGGCACACCATACCCTGATAGAGCATGATCCAGTCCGGCCTAATGAAGATCGAAATCGACGGATCGAAACGTGCGTTGAATTTTGCAACCTTCCCGGCGGTGGAGTGAGAACGTACCGCCATTGCCCCGGGCAGCGTTTTACTCACCGTGCGAGCTCGCGGTCCTTGCCGTAATGGTAGATTGCTTTCTTCGTAATAAATCGATTGGTCCGACGCATTTCCTTTAACACCTCGTTCATCCAGCACTCCACCCGGTCCTTCACCGGCACTGTTGAACGTGGGCAACAAATGGAAATCAATAAAGGGACAACTTTTGCGACGCGGGTCGCCGGCGTGCGTGCGGTTAAGTCCTGCGGAAGCCGCAAAAGTCGTGCCGTATGCAACGCGCGAGGCGCCCGAGAGTCCAGGGAGCCGGACCGGCGATTGATACATTTGGGGGGGGAGGGACGATAAAATAAACTTCCCGCACTGACGACACAGAACGTGAGGTAATAAAATGAAAAATTTGTGAAATATTTTCCACCTCAACGCGTCCCGGGGCGTGTTTTCATCGGCGCGGAGGAACGGTCTCGCTTCCGGTGCGGAAGGGCTGGGGGTGGCATATACATACCCTGATTCTCGAACTCCATCACCTCGCCCTCGCTGGAAATCATGGCCGTCACAGTTGGTGTGTCGAATCGATCTTTGGCAAATCGTAAAGATTTTATGTTATCGAACATCTGCAAGTGAGAAAATTTGGTGCGTCAATGTCGAGTAATTGGAACGTTTGGCTGGTAACAGCTTGCGAAGCGGGTAGTAAAATCTCGTTCGTTCCCCATTCCCATCGGAGGCCTTCTGCGTGTGTTCAGGTTTTGAAATGGCAGGTGCTTTCCCCGGAAGCCTATTTGGCGTTGGGGGGACGGAACGGAAATATACTTCACCTTTATGATGTGCTCCTGGACGCACGTTGGCTCGCTGTCCCCAAGTATTGATAGCAGCTCGTCCGTCGATATGAAATAGAATCTGTAACGTGCGAACAGCGTTGTTGATGAAACGTGGTGCGTGCGAAACATTCAACGCAGCAGTAATGCTTTCTCCGGTGTCCCTCACTTACCTTGGAAATGCCCGGCGTTTCTGCTCGAGATAGTCGTTAAGCGATTTTTGGCAACCGTCTAGTGCCGATCCGAGGCGAATGAAATCATTCAGCCGGCCCGCCACTAGACAAACATCGACAACCAAGGGATTTTCGGTGCTATTTTTCATTATCTAATAATTCAAATTAACATTGACTTGAGTATCAGTTCATGGGGTGTACAGTAAATTTAGAACGAAAAGTTCATGAGTGACTTACCGCACGAAATTCTTCGTCAATGACGTTGAAATTCTTCGCCTCTTCCGGCAGCTGGCTGCTTATATCTCCGTCTATAAATATTCCCTCCAGATAGAGCCACTTCCGCTGTACGCTGATCCATTCATCGATGATTTCCGATATGAGTGTTAAATGTTTTTCCCACCGCTGAACCGTTGGCATGAACGGGCCGATGAATCTGGGGAGAAAAGTAAATTATACGTTGAACACAAGCGTACGACGCCAGAGCATATTTTTCAGATCTTACTGAGAAGCGGCCATGGATTGAAGATTCATGGAGTTTTCTTCGAGCACTTGCATAATTTCATCGGTTGCTCCTAGAATGTGGCTGCAAGAGCAACACGAACGGAGTATGTTAGGAATGTGATACGATGATTATCTCAAATTAAACAGACGCTGCACACATACCCCCGCGTACGGCCGCCCTTTTCGTACAGTATCATATTGAAGCACATCCGTTGCCAGATATGAGCAATTTCCTGTACACTTCGTTCGATAGCCAGCTCTTTAATGGCGTTATTAATGATCTCTTCGGCAATATCCTTTTAACGGAAACGTTTCCAGCACAGACCGGATCGTACATAGAGATGGGAAAATTCTATCTGATTAAAACCGAATTCTACTCCGGTGGATATGTTGTTCCGATGGCCACAGAATGATAATTAGCCTGGCGACAACTTCGGTATTAATTATTTATGTTGCTGTATTGAACCGCATCGGCCAACCATCATCAATCAGGGCTCGGATCAGGACGCCTGCGAAAGAAACGAATGGCGAAAACGTACCTGATATTTATGCAGCTCCATCGCAAACATGTTTTCCAGCGTGAACCGATCCGGTGACATGTCGAAATGTTGACCAGTTTTTTCCATTAGCTTCATCCAGTGACGCTCTCGCAGCGCCTCGTCCTTCAGGCTCAGCATCAGCGGGATGGAGGATTTGAATTGCTTCATTTTCGTGTCCAGCGCTTGGCCGACGGGCGCTTGTCGAATCTGGCGACGGCAAGAAACAAGGTATGCTTAGAAACGTTTCCACATGTGCGGCTCGAATGGGAGGGACTCACATTTTTGGGTATCATTCGGAACTCTTTCATAAAGTTGTCGATTCCTTCCAGCAGTGCTTGCGGATTGAGATTCGCCCACAGTGTATGCGACCACTTCTCGCGGGCAACTTTTTGCTGTACGTACAGCTTGTAGACCTGATGGAAAAAATTGGTTGAATTCAATTTTAGTTTGGTAGCTGCAGGTGAGCTGAGCGAAACTGAAATAAATGTGAGTCAATGAGTGAAGAGCAATCACTCAAATTGAATGCCAATTAGTACGACGAACCAAATGTACAATAGCTTAGAATAAATTAAATTTCTACACCATTCTAGTTTCAAACGGCGTTGGAAAAACTGAGGATCGCACAGAATCAAATGCTCCATCGAAGGGCACCTACCACTTGTATTTCCTCGTACTCAACCTTGCACTGCAAAAAGTCTTTGTAATCCGTTAATGGAATATCAAATAACTTTTCAGCATTTTCTGCGAAAAGAGAAATATAGTTATTTTAAATGGATTTTTTCCATCTGCTCTAGTACCAGCAGCATGCTGAAAGAGTAGACACAATTGTTCCTTGTGCTAGATCTAAAGCATCACACCGACCTAGTTCGATGCGCTGCCGATCCATCAGGTCGATCTCCTTGCCAAACGAGTCCATCAGTTCCACACCCTTGTCCAGATCCAACCCCACCGTGCCGGGTCCTTCCGTTCTGAATTTCGCAATAAACTTGGCCAGCTGCAAATGACGAAAGTCGTTATCAACCATGCGCTGAGAATAGTTTGTGACACTGTTCCGCGTTTTACCTCCTCGCTGAACGTATGTATTTCCTTCTGCGTGATCTCGGCGAACTTTGCCTTCGTGGGTTGCAACTTGCTGGATCGCAGCAACGCCGAATGGTAGATTTTTTTCCATCGTTTTTCCAAATGGTACGCCATGATCATATCTCCCAAAGGGAACTGCGGGAGGAAGAGAGATAGACAATGATCGAAACAATTGGACCGACAGCTGGATCTCACCTTGATGCGATGTTCTTCGAGAATATTGTAAATCTCCTGTATTTCGTGAATTTTCAGCTCAACTGTCAACGTGCTGGATTGAATGGTTTGAATGGTCTGCATGACCGTCTTGAAGTGTGATAGTTCTTTGACGTGTTTGTCTAAATCGGTTCGTAGTTTCTGTCAAAAATTAATGTTTATTAAATTATGTAATTAACAAACTCCGCTGTCTTTGCGCTTACCACCATTTGTTCGTGCAATTCTATCATCTGCTGTCGGGTCCTTTCGGCAAGAATGTTACCCAATGTGTTACGCCACTCGACCGCATGGTCGACGATACCCTTGATCAGTGGCTTAAGGTTGACGCGAATGCTCTTTATGTCATGGAAGGGCCTATGACGCTCGAGCTCATTTACGATCTGGGTGTAGTATATGAATTTCTCATCCAATTGAGCCAGTGAAACATTTTGATTGAGAAATTTCTCACAGACACTCATCTTCTCATACATCCATAGGTTACGATACTTCTGCCAACTGTATGAAAAACAAACAAATGATCATAAATAAACATCTGACTTCGATCCATAATGCACAGATTAATATATGTACCTTTTGAGATAAATCAGCACTTCGGTCACTAAATTCTGTACGGTTTGCTGCAAATTTATCACCAGTTCGCAAACTCGCGGAATCTGTTGTAAAATAATATGACACTAAAACCATACGTCCTTAAAAACATTTTAACAACAATACCTGCACAACATCCTCGAAGAAAGTGAAATAGAATTCCTTTCCTTCGCTCTTCGTCGCTGGGCATGGGAGACAGGTTTCCGCTGTCCATCGTTTGAAGTTCTTCAATCTTTAACGAACCAAAAGAGACGCAAATGAAGCGCATCCCACCTTCAGACACCATTTCGTACACCTCACCTCAGCAGAAAATCCTTCACCGAGCTTATCATAATGCTGTAAGCGTCCGTCGACGACGGTCGCATCAGTATCTCCGGCACAGTCAGAACTGCATCCACCTCGAACAACGGCTGACTGTTCACCAGATGGTTCATGAACTTTTCCAGATTTTTCGCGGCAAATCTATGCAGATGGGCGAAATGAGGGGCGTAAAAGAATAACGTTTGATGACTGCCGCTTTCCGGCCATTACCGGGCAGCCGGAAGCCTTACCTGGTGAAGCACCCGAACACTTGCTTCTCCCAGTGGTTGTAGTAGTACTTCATTTCGGGACACTCGCCCGTAAACGTCCCGAGCACCAAGCTTTCCAATTTAATCAAAATGGGACCTATCGAATCGTACAGCTGCAGCAACTTGATCGTTTTCGCATTGCGATCCTTCTCCAGCGTGTCGAAGTAATCGCGGCACGGCTTCACGCTGTCGTCCGCCTCCTTGATGGAGACCTTCTTCGGGCGTTTCTGTCGCTTCTCCAAATCGCCCGTCTCGTCCGTCCGGCCGGTTGCGCTGGCCGGTGCCATCGTTGGTCCGTCCGTCGGCGTGACACTTTCGTGGCGCGTGTCCTGCTGCGGATGGTGCTGCCGGTGGGACGGATGGTGGTGGGGGTGGTGGTGGTCCTTTTGTTGGGTCGGCGCTTTCAGCACTACCGCTTCCGCAGCCGGCTGGCGGGCCTCCTTTGTTTTGTCGGAGTCCAGCTCAAACATGGCGTACGACTCGAGCCGCTCAATGCGCACCTTGATGTCGTTGCTGATGTAACCGATTTGCGATACCAGCGACGATAAGCTCTTCATTAGCTGATGGTTTGAGTTTTCCGGCCGAAGGCGACGGCAAGTGTGCCGAGCGGGTATAGAAAGACGATTGAATAATTAACAGGGTTAATTAAGGAAAATTGAGCCGAGCTAAATTCTTACCGTTTGACATTTTTCTGCATATGTTGCAATGTTAAAAGACTGCCAAGTGAAGCGCCCAAGTCCAGCCTGGATAATGGTTTCGACTTCGTACAAATGGCTGCGCAAAAAATAGACCTGAGCAAATGAAAATGATTTGTTTTAAAATTTTATCAAAACCATTGCCATCAATTAACTGCCCGTAAGTACAACCTAATTAAAATACGTATAAAACATTTAGTTTGAACGATTTTCATAGATTCCCCGACGATAATGTAAATGGAAATTATTTGCATTTAAATTGTAACCAGAACCAGGCACCTATCTCCCTTTAATCTTTCGCCAGCTTGAAGAAATTGGGCTCCACTTGACGAATGAAGTGTCCAACTGTTTCCAAACACACGCCCCCTCACTCTCGACCCGGTGTCGAGCTGTGGACACCAACTTTCCGGTATACTTATCATTTTGCATGAATATTTATGACGACGGATAAATTAATACTCGAGCCGGGTGATTTTTGCACCCTTGCTGCGTGGCCGCGTCGAAGCCGAGGCAGAACACGGAGCCGTCGGACGGCGGGGACGAATTAACTTAGTTTTCCTCCGACCGAAGCACCAACACCACCACTCCGTTCTGCCGTTCGTAGCTTGCCCTTCGCTGGTGCCTGCGAGGAGGCGGATAGATTTCAAAAATCAATCCGTTCCATCCGTTCCAGCCAACTGGCAGACGCCGGGAAGCGTGCGCCGAAACCGAAAGCAACGTTCGGGCCGGTCGTCTATCGGAACTTGGAAATTGGTTTTGGTTTCACGAGTGTTGTCAATAATTTATGGAACAAAGGATTTTCTTGCCCATTTATTATGGAAATGTATCTGCTGGGATATATTAATCCCCGAAATGGAATTGGAATTGCGCCACTGATTATCAGCCGAAGGGACGAAGTTGATATTGTTATTTCCTTGCCGACGCTGAAGGTGTCCGAATGTTTGATGATTAAAAAGTAAGGGATTTAGGAAGTATCGTGCAATTGAAAATTCGTCGTCTATCGCCTAACGAGTTGTTATATCTACTGTTGGTATGTTCCACCAGACTCACCTCGGGTGTAGAGAGATTCAGCACGATGTCGTTGTACCTATCGACCATCTTGCTCACACATTCCACGTCTCGGAAAAGCTGATCCTGAAATGTGTGATAACAATTATAAAACCACCGCTATTGGAAAATATGTTTCGCAACTCTAAAACTCCACCGTCTCCAAGCTACAGACATCGAGAAAGATTAAATTTAATCCATCTTCCAGTCACTGAAACTAATGCTCGAAATGTGTCAAACGCGTCGTTGTTCCAGCCATGCTGCTACAAATGAAAACTACCAGCGCCGGCAAATCCGTGCTCTAGTATTCTTCGCACGACTTTGAAATATATCGCTGTCACCGAGCCGTAAGGTAAGGGACTGCAATAACTTGCCACGAGAGGGACGTCCTCAAGCACCTGGCCTGAAATCTGAGCCCGGGACACGGTTGCCTGCGCGCCTGCAGCGAATAGTGTAAATTTAAGGCCAAAGCCAGCGGCGAAGCACGGTCCCGTCCTTCCAGGCCCAGCTGCTGGAAGCGAATCCCCGCATGTGGACAGCAAAAGTGGGTAAGAAAATATTGCTTACTTTTCTCATAATGGCCATCCTAATGGTGGGACTTAATGCGAATCCCAAATACTCGAACTGTTGACCTTCGTTGATGACGTCGAATATGTCTGTGGGCAGCCGGGCGTGTGTTGAAAAAGCGTACGGGGCGTGGAGGGAGAGAAGAAAAACGATGAAGGCGCGCAAAGGGATACACCAGTAGAACAAATGGGACAGTGCTAAAGACATTGGGCCCCGAATCGAGAAAGCGAATCGGCACACGGAGCGGATTTGATTCCGAGCGCTGCGCTGCTTTCGACCGGAGCTTTTGCGTCGGAGTGTAGCATAAATTGAATAGATCGTAGGCAGGGTCCGCAGCTCACCGCTCCACCGGGAGCCCGGAACCGAGTGGAACGAATAAATCAAAAGCCACTTCTGTTGGTTATTGGAAATGAAAATGATAATCAGCAACCTCTCACCAGTCTCCCCCGCTCTTGAGGGTTTGGGGCGTTCGCTTTTTATAACCGGCTCATCGCGCAGCCTTTGATATCTGAAGTCGAGAGACGCCCGGCCGCGGGACCGGATGTGTACCGCGGGGTAGTCTTGCAACCACTCTTGTTTGGAATAGAATATTCATCCAGCTCACTACTCGAGAACCGTCGAGAGGTTTCGTTGCTCTAAAGCATCTTGAAACCGTTTATTTCGACGAGTGTGTGAGCGTCTGGGTGAGACTTTTTTGTTGCGGGTTTTTTTAGTTTACTTTTACTGGCTTGACGCGGAAGGAGTGGAAAGCTGTAACCAGACGCGATAAGCAATCCGTGAAAGGACGCCGGCCTTCTGGGATGAGTTAAGCGTTGCGGCACAGACTGCTGACCACGCCGGAATCGCAAAACCAACGCGGAACGCGGCACAACGGGTCTTACCGTAGGAAAAGTTCAGTGCAAACTTAAGCTTGTACTCGATGAGCACCGATTCGCCGATTACTTCGCGCCACGTGGGAATTTTCTTCTGCGAAACTGCTGACACCATCACTGTGGGTGAAACAAAGCGAAGAGGCAAAAAAAAACCAGAGAGACATAAGTAGAACGCACGCGAAAGTTTGGACAGGCACCGTTCAGCGTTAAGTAGCTTTCCACATCGGAAGTTTGGTAGATGTGGAAAATCAATTTACTCGCACCGCGGACTTACGCTGGGCTTGATTGATTTTGAATTCGCTGGCGGGCGTTGCGGACCCGTCGGACGAAACCTGGGACGGGGTGTTCCGCGCCGCCCGGACCAGCTTCTGCGCGAGGGCCAGCTGCGGATCGAGCGCGTCCGGCCGGTTGACCAGCCAGCGGACGGCCGTGGCGATGTTGGTGTACCGGGTCCGATCCTTGCCGGTCATCAGCGCGGACGGACGGCGTTCGGAGGCCGGTTTGTCTTTCTTGCTCTTGGACACCTTCTTCTCGCGCTGGAGTTCTGGGGAGCAAAGAAGAGAATCATCATGCTGGATGTGTGTTTTCGGGAAAGAAATCCCACCCGACCGACGATAGCTCACCGAGTATCGTTTCGCAAAACTCCAATTTCAAAATGTTTCGCTTCAGCACGCCGTTCACCGTTTTGGTGCCGTGGGCGGTGAACTTCTGGAAGTTGTCCTTCTCGTACTCCTGGAAGTGCTTCACCAGCTGCATGTACTGACCGAACGCGTTGCGCTGCAGTGACGTTTCCGCGTGCCGCTTGCTGGCCTCGAACTGGCCCCGGTGGAAAAGGGTTACCGTGTGAGTAGAGGGAAAAGACCGCACCTAAATATGGCGCTACCTACCTCCCGGAACGCGGTCATGGACTTGCGGATAAAGTTCAGCAGCGAGCGTGCCCAAAACACGGCCCCCACGTGACACGGCTCGTTGCGCTGCAAGGGTGGGTTGGTTTTGTGCTTCTGCGGGGCGGTGAAAATAAAAAGCGAATGAAATCTGTCACAACAACCACTGCAGTCGAGTTAAATGCTGTGGAATTGTAAACGACTTAAGGGGCAGTCAGGCAGGCACTCATAACGATGGAGCGCGCGCGCGCGCGGATCTTGTGTACCGGGCCGAGGAGATGCAACTTTTGAATTGATTTCCGGAAGGAATTAATAATACGGGCGAGAAAGTTTCGCCCCCGGAAAACGGAAAACCGGAAACAACGAGGAAAAACTTTTCTGGCCGGTGTACAGGTACCAGGATTTTTTTTGTTCGTTTCTTCGGTCGTTCCACCACGAGAGGCCTGCTTGCGCTGGAAACAATTACCGAGCGCGTTATAAATTGTCCTGTGTGTTTCTTTTTTTCCTCTTTACATAAATTTGCCGACATGTGCAGGAAATGTAATCAAATCTGCAACAAACAAGTACCGAAACCGAATCGCCGCAAGGTGACGTAAAGGCTTGGCCCTCATGCGAAACACGGCGTACACGCTAAGCGAGCAAAATATCTTTCCGTTCCAAATCATTCGATCCTGGGCGTTTTTTCACTAGATCTTCCTGCTCAAAAGAAAGCGGGAAGAAGCCAGACGAAAGTTACGAGCACCGAGCGACTGTTTTTCGCACGGGCGTCAGCTCGTTTAGCCAGTTTTTCACTCAAGCCCGCCCCCGTGCTACCGGGATCGTGCCGTTCGTTATGGGACCGAGCTGTTGTCCTGTCTGCCCCTCAGCCACCCGGGGAAACGCGGGTACGTAAAGATGACAACAAATTTATTTATGTACCTGAAACTCGTGCTCAACCATCCCGACTTCCGCCAGGAATTGTTTCATAATATTTTCATACTTGGATGATAAATGCTTTGCCAATGCCGGTCTTGTTTCTGTGCGGTCTAAATTTTTTATCAGCTCCAGCCCAAGTTCGGCGGACCTGTTGCGTTGACCAGGGAGTCGTTGGAGACGGCACCGTAATCGAAATCGCACCGTTTGCGCCCGGGCCAGAATCGAGTAGGCGGAAATCAAGGTGTCCAGATGGTGTGTGACGCGTTGAAGGATTGTATGAGTGTGTGTGTGGCGTGTTGTGCATCCAATATTCCATGGAGGTGGGAAGGCGCAAGGAAAGATTGAGAAGAATCGTGAGCAGAAGAAAGAGTGAAACAGGTCCGAACGGCGCGCCGTGGAAAACGACGGTCCACTGGATTACGGTGATTTATGTTGCATGTAGGAAAAAGGATTTTCCACGAGCCTTTTCCGGACCACTTTCCTGCCTCCGGTGAGCGGGATCACTTACCGGAGCGATGGGATGCAGCGATCCAGCGCCACTTTGGCTTCGTGCTCCACCTGCTCGACGCCCTTGTGGAAGTAGTCCAGCGTCGCCTCCCAGTTGGCCAAATTGCTCGAGGCGAAAATGTCGTAGTCGACCGAGATGATGTGATTGATGAGGCGATAAACCTACCCGACACGGACGGGACACGCCGGGTGACGGCGGTGACAGAAAAGAATGGATATCATTAGCGCTGATGAATTTCAACTTATCGCATGCTGAAGTCGGCATTTTTTCCGGCGCTTTCACCACCTCCCGAGCCTAACGGGCTCCTGCGGTCGACGTACCTTACTGAGCGTGTTATCCACTTCCTCCGGGTCGGTAATCATGGCTTTAAAGTTGGCATCGAAAATGTTCTCGAAATCGAGAAACACCTTGGAGACGAGAAGAATTTGTTTTTCAAACACGTCATGCGTCATGCAACTTGACGAGTTTTCCTCCTTACCTGTGCGATGTGCGCCATATCGTGGCTGATTCGCGTCATGTGGTCGATCTCGCGGAACAGCACGTTTTTATCAAACTCCCATCGCGATCCAATGCCGGACTGCTCGATCTGGGCCCGCGTGTCCATGTACGATTGCTTCCAGGCCTGCAGCAACGAAACGCAGTTGGTTGCGCATCGGTGTATATGGGACGCCGAGTGTCTGTGGAGTAAACGCGCGTCATCTTTACCCTATCGAAACGTCTAACCCGTGTTAACGTAGTTCGCTCCTGCTCGAACAACAGCCGGACACCGGCGTTCCGGAGATCCGGAACGCTCCGCAACACGGGCAAATTAGTTCGTCACCGTGTCGGCTGACCCGTGACGGCACCATTAGCACATACACGGAGCGAGCACCGGGGTTGCCAACCGTTGACTGCTAATTAAGCTTTCAAACAACGGCGGGCCCCCGACCGGAATCCGTTTACACGTCCAGTTAATTATGATTTAGGAAAAACGAACCGGCCAAACGGGTGTTTGCAGAACTTACTTGAAAATGGTATCCACATTAATTAATATTTTAACTTTCTCCGCAAACACGTACGATATCTTCCCGATCAGGCTGAGCATGTTCTCGTCCAGGCTGTAATAGTTTGACATTGTCCAAATGTGTCTCAGTATGATCGTTATGTTCGGTATAATGGATAGGATGAATTTGAAGTCATCACCGGTTTTGATTTTCTGCAAACAAAAAAAAACAGGGATCCGACCGGGACGGAGTTTGGTTAGACCGACAGCAGCAGCAATAATGATAATGTGTGAGCGGGATACGGAGCGCTGATACCCAGAACTCCAGGCCGAGTCTGGGCTGAGTGTCTCTGGAGCGTGATTTTTCCCTGCCGGTGATGTTCGGTATCCCCGGAACACGGGACACGGGTTTGAACTTAACTTTGGTGCTAACGGGGAATAGGTTGTGTGCGAAAGCGTGTAATCATATAATACTGAGGCAGGACCATGCGTGGACCTCCTGCCTCCTCGCCTACCTCGAGGTAGCTCTGCAGCATTGCCAGGTGTTCGACGTTTTCCCGCGCCAGACAAAGCGCTTCCTTGAGTTTTCGGAATCGGTCCGGCCAGGCTTTCATGATGTTGCTCTGATTATCTTTTAGTGCATCTGAAAAATTAATTTTGAAATGTAGTAATAATCTATTAAATAGACGTAAATCTATGTTTGAACGAGTTTGAAATCTTGGATATCTAGTGATTCCTGGTAGAAGTATCAATTGCGACTATGTCATATATTTCATAGGCATCCTCCATTTATGCATGGACGTCCAGGACCACCTCAGTGACACAAGTCTGCACATTCCCACAGCCCATTGTAGCAGTACTTTCTACTTCAGAAGAAATCTATAGCATGGTATCATGCCCTATCATTCTACGGTTCTGAGGCTAAACATAACGCATATTGACTGCAGGAATGTCTACTCAGGGGAAAATCCCATCCAATACTTCCGACGAGCAAGACTTACCGAAAACCTGAATCACGAACGGTGCCTTCAATTGCTCGATAATAGAGTTGAACTGTAATTCCCGCTCGACCCATAGATTGTACTCGGCCATCGGGGTGCTATCCGTCGGTTCCTGAGCATCGAAAAAAGGGTGTTACCACGCCGCCATGACTACAAATCAAACCAAAGCACCTACCCGCTCGTTGGCCTCGCGCAGCACCTTCCCGATGTAGATCGTCCATCCCTCGACGATTTCCTCCAGCTGCAGCGTGGTCAGGTCCTCGATCGCGGTCTTCCCAATATCAACCTTGATTTTGAACTTATCCTCATCGACGGTAATGTTCTCCTGATTAGGCGCGTTGTACTGTGTCGGCAACCCGAACGCACACTCGACGTGATCGATCGTCCACTGGAGTGTGTCGATAAATTTCTCCAGATTCGCTTCCAGATTCTTTTTCATCGGGCTCTCTTCCGGTGGCGGTCTCGGTGGCTGCTGCTGCTGTTGCTGGTGTCCCCGTCCCGCCTGTCCCTTCTCCTTCGACTCCTGCAGCAGCGCGTTCCAACGCTCGGACGAAGTTTGCTGCAGCGGGTACCGCGCGTCACTATCGCCCGTCGTCGACTCGGACGCCTTCGTCTGCGTCAGGTTCGACTCGCTGCTCGGCGTGTCGGCCAGGGATTGGCGGCTGCTGTTCTCCAGCGCCGACTCCTCGCGCAGCGCCATGCTCGGCGTCAGCTTTTTCGCCTGCATCGCCTTCATGCGGAAGTCCGAGGGGCGTGAGTAGTCAATCAGGCCGACACTTATCCGGCTGGACGACCGGACCGCCGCCGGTTCGTCCTCGTCCGCGCTGGTGCTCTTCTCCGGCTTCGGGCGCCTGGTGTCCGGTTCGCGAAACTGATACTCCACCCCCGGCCGGTAGATCCGCTCCAGCATCTCCTTCGCGTTGTGTATCAGATTTCCCCTAATGCAGCCGACCAGCACCTTGCGCGGCATCTCCGCCACGCAGTCCTCCAGATTTTGGAACGTACCTAAATCGAATTGCGCACATATTGGGTATGATGGCTCGTCCCGACATGACGGGCGATAAAGTGGGCCACTCAGCAGATACGTACCGATCGGAGTGCACAGCCGCCGGACCATGTACACGTAGCGCACGTTCGGGTCAATCTTCTCCTCCGGGATTATGCCGAAGCAAATGTGCACGATTGGCGTTTTGATCGATGTGGGAACAATTTTCTAGCAACGTTGCGTGCGTGTCAAAATGAAACAATGACATTACTTTTACATTAGCGACTACAAAGTGGCAACAACACCACCATCGAGGGGGAAAAGGTCCGTTTTAACATCATCACCATCGCCGTCATCGTCATCATCGCCACCCTCACATCGCCGTCGCTACTTACTGTAACTTCCACCAGCTCATTATCGTTGCTTGCCCCAAGGAATCCAGCATCTCCAGTAATCTCATGGTCAGCGTCTAATTAGAAAAGTTGGTTCGTGGATGGCGAGGGAAGTGTCGGAAAATAAGAAGGATTTTTTAATTAGAAACACTGACGACGTTGACGATGCCGGGCAAATCAACAAAAGACTAATTGCTATCAGTGGATGTTTTGCACGTCGTTGTGCATTATTGCACGTTGTTGCATTTTGTGTTGCTCCACTCCACAGAGAGTTGGCTGGCAGTTTTAGTATTTATAATGTTGCTGTGTTTCTGCTTTGCTGGTGTAGTTTTCAATACGTACCTCCTTTCTTTCCTTTCTTCGGTTTGCCTTTTTTCTTGCCTGCGAATGAGTTGGTAAAGGGTTGCTAGTTAAAGTTGACTGTAACTTGGAGGTAAATCAAGCAATACTAGCTGTTCACACACACACTTGTGTACCAATTAAGAACATCTAATTATGTGAGTGCTTATATTCATATATCCTGGAGTAGCGAAAGGTGCATCATCTCAATCAAGTGCCAAATAAGTGCATTAGCTACTATAAACATATTTGCTGCCAGCATACACTTACTCCCATCGTCGTCGTCTGCGGGACCTGCACGAAACGAAAAGAGGTCGTAAGCAAATTGAGCAGTTTGGTGTACGGAGCCGATGCGAACACATTTTCCGACAGCGTTCGTTAAGTTTGCGAAACATGTAAAATGTTATAATTAAGAAAGCGTGTCATAGCCAGCGAGCTCATCGAACCAGGAAACGAGCACGAGTCGTACGTAGCAACGCAGACGGTTCGATGATGATGACGCTGCTGCTGCTGCTACTGCTGCCGTCGATGCTGCGGTGTTGCAACGGGCTGCAATCAGGACCGAAGTTAAAACATACTTGCAGTAGCACATTTTTGCACCACCAGCTCACTGCCACGCCGTGGCCCAACGGCGACACAATAATGCTATTAATACTGACACACCGTCCAGACGGTCTTGCCCGGGGCCCGTTCGGTGTTCGATGCTCGGCACAATAACAACCCACTCGAGGGTTGGCGCTTTCGCCCTCAGCTGGCAACGTGATGAAGCCGCAATGTTTGCGCACGACTGTTCCGCCGGTCCCGGGCTGAAATCACCAGGAGCGTCGCCGCCGTAGTTGTCGTACAAATTTACAGCACAACACGCCTCACACCTGCCGCTGGGTGTTGCCGGGTGAAGCGAACGGGAAGCGTTCGAACGATGGGAAGAAAAACATAAATAAATCAAATTAACCTTCCAGAACGTGCTGGCCTCAGGATATGGAAGGCTGCCGTGCTTACATCCGTATTCATTTCCTTGATTGTTTTCCAACAATGTTTTTTTTTTATTGTTCATCTATAGTACAATGCGCTACATTGTGTTAATTATCAGAAAAAAACATGAAAAGACGAGCATGGATGCTGGTTATTGTATATTGTTTTCTAAGTTTTTTGAGAAATGAATGAAAATTTCTCATAAATACTTGTCTAGGCAACAATTGTTCAAAGAACTGCAAATGGAAAGATCCACTTATAGTCATATCTCTATGCATTAGGAGCATTCAAAGCTGCACAATGCAATTGAATTTAGCTTATCTCTATTTTAAGATGAAGGCAATGAATTTCTTTGTAGCCAGCTCTTCATCAATCCGATTACAGCTACAATTTAATTACGACGGAAACTTGACTGCACCGTAGTTGCGCACAAGAAGAAATTCAGAAAACCGAGCTCTGACCATACTTAAAACAGAAGAACAATGATTTCATTTCATTGCATTAATTAAAAAGATATTTCGGATTCAATAACCGTCTCTCCATCCGATGGATAAATCTATCGGTCACTCTGGAACAGTAGCCGGGCTCGCTCACTTCCCCCGGCAGGGATGCCGCCCTTACTCAGCTCAAAGGTCTGCAAAAATGCAGATAAGATGCATAATCTGCAACAGTCGGCAGCAAAAGCACCGTGAAAGAACGGCGATACCCTGCTCAACTGTCAGCCGACGTGGCATGGCAAGAAGCACCGAGAGGTACCTGCGGACGAAAACTCTATCCACCAAACCAGAGGAAATCATGCATTCATAACGTACTCCAAAAGTCATTTTTCGCACGAGAGGATCTACCGGGAAATTTATGTGATGAAACAATGGTGGCAGAACCGGGCTACGGCGCTCCGAAACTGCGGACGCCCGGACACCTGCAAAAAGCGGAGTGGAGTTCTTCTGCCGTCAGGTCGGACATTTTTGGCCGGAGACTATACCGTGGCACGAAAGGTGGAAAAAGAAAGTTTCCGCGCGAAGGTGTCCCAACCAGAAACCCGACCCTTCGGGAGCTTCGGGACCGGAAGGGACAAAAAGAATTGGCATTAAGCAAAAAGTCGGGAGAGAGAGAGAGAGAGAAAAAGAACTACCAAAGTGATCTGAAAGTGGTGAAAGAATGCTATTGCAAGAAAATGACCGAGCCCAAAGAAGCAAAAACAGAGAGA
>KB672979.1:8841586-8915915 GCA_000349145.1 Anopheles dirus
GGCGCTCGGTGTCGCTGGAAGGCCTAGAACCTGCCGGAGCTGCGTGTCACGTTTCCCACGAAGGGAATTCCCTCCTTCACCAACGGAGCACTGCACTTTTAAGAGCTACTAGATGTCCTGATGTCCGGAGGAGAGTGTGAGTGCGCTATTACTCATATGGATGTTTGCGTTCGAAACTTCAATGGGGCCGGGGCCATGGAGAATTGATAAGAGATTGTTACAACGCCTGCACACACACATACATCCGTACGAGGTACGTAGGTAGCTGCGGGAATGCTGGATGAAAGATGGCGAGGACGAAAAATTACCCACCTTTAACCTTTTTGCCTTTCTTCTCCTTCTGCGTCTGTTCGGGTGGATCGGAGGACCCCGGCTGTGCTCCTCCCGCCGTTGCTGAGGGGTATTTTAATCACACACACACAACCACACATACATAGCGTCGAGTCCCAATCCGAGCAGGCGGCGTTTTGATGATTGCCATGTTTTACATGCATATAATATTTGTCCGGGTGGTGTGCACAATTTACGATCGACCATTTTCGACGACAGCGACGAGATGTTCGGGCCGGAAGTTTTCGGAGGACGCGTCATAAAGAGCGTCCCAAGCGGAGAAGGAAAAAAGAGCATTAACGGAGGGGGCGAGTGAGATTCTTTTTTTACCCTCTAGGAAGAAAGAAAGCAATCCACGTCGGGACCGAGATTTCACGACTTCCGCGCATACTTACCGGGCTCGAACGCGGTCACCTTCTCCTCGATAAGCCGCTCGTAAAAGGTGCGGTACGCGAACAGGATGCGCTTATGGTCGTCCCGCTGGTCGGTGACGGCATCGTCCAGGAACGCGACCAGCTCGTCGTACAGCTCGTTCAGCACCGTGTCGATGTAGCGCGGCTCGAACACGCCCAGTATCTTACACAGCCGGTCCCGGATCCAGATCGCACGGAAATCCATCCCGGTGTAGCGCGCCTTGCCTGCGGTCCGTCGCTCTGGAAATTTGCACTGCAATATGGGCAATTAAATATCGAGTCTCCTTCACAGCACCGCTTGAACAGAAATGATGTTTTTCGTGTGGGTTTCCGGTACGCTTGCGGCACAAAACAATCCAAGCAAGCGTCCATAGTAACCGGGCGCCCCTAGCGACACGTAGCAACATGGCCATAGAGTGTTTGTGCGATTGTCGAGGGTTACTTTGGTTGATGTTGAGGGCTGCGCAAGTTCGTACATTCGAAATTGGCGGTTATAGCTCTGTTGGGGCGCCACTGAGTACGCAATAGATTTTAGAGTGTCTAGCTCTGGAGTATAAGACATCTTCTGTACACGGGGTACAGAACATCAAAGAAACATTCACAAATTTTGCGATTGCAAGTGAAAAGCAACACATTATGGTGATAAACGTTTGGTAATGATATTTGTGTTGACCTGACATTTGTGTTGAATAGTTTTCAACAAACTGGGAGTGCCTACAATGAAAATTCAAATGCTCTATGGAATAATATCTTCAATGTTTTAGTACAAATTCTAGATTTATGACCGGGTTTTCCCCACCAATAGGGACTTCTAAATTTGCTACCGTTCTTAGTTGGAATCGTTTGTTTATTTGCAAACAATTCTCAACTGTAAGTAACGTTGTCGCAGTTGTCAAAATGGCACCCGCTCGTAAAGGGCAGTGAAGTGGCGTGTCAATTAAATATGCAATCGATTCTTACAACCTGTCCCGGCCAACCGGCCAGCACCGATGCAGTGCAAATCGAATTACTTCCACAATGGCGCCATTTTTGCGGCGCGGCCACATTTGCCACCCGCGCTGGTGCCAGGACACGTACGCCGTGGCCGTAAATAAAATTTGGCATCAATTAACATTTATTGGAATTATGTTTTCACTTAACCGCTTGGTGTGGCCGTGTCCGGTCGCTTTTGTACGCATCGGTGTGTGTATGTATGTGTGTGTGTGTGTGTGTGTGTGTGTGTGTGGCGGAACCTTATTTTCCCAGCACCTGCACCACCTGCACCGAGAGCTGCGCATAAACATTGCACTTTTATCGATACACCTCACGTGACGTGTGAGAAAGCACCGACGAGAAACGGACCTGTCCGGGCGTTTTCCCGAAATTGTCTCCGGTTTCCTCGTGCCCGGTGCACTCACCAACACAACACACACACACGCTGCAGTTGCGATTGCGACGCCCAGATTCACCGGTAGCCCACCTGCCGCTGGAGCGCTGGGGCATAATTGATTCCCGGGAGCGGGGGCCGGGTTTTTTAAGTGAATTTATAAATAAAATTAATTATTGAAATTTATATTATCTCAATATTGTGCGCTAATTTGTGTTGTTGTCGGCATCACCGATATACCGGGCTCCGATCTCATCGGACGGTGTTGTTTTCAGCCGGGAAGTGGGCATTTTGTCAGTGATTAAAAGAGCGTGTGTCTGCACCGAGCTGCCCGCGTGCTCACCGACAGGCGCGGCCGCCAATCCGCTTTGCGATGGGTATCAGTTTTCTGCCGGTGTGTGTGTGTGTGTGTGTGTGTGTGTGGCACACTGTATAAATTTGCAATCATTAGCACGCATTCGAACGCGACGCACCGTTCGAACGCGTTATTCACAAACGGTTCGCATGGCTTCTGAAACGATCGCTTATGTGATATGATTATTACACACATATGAATGATGTTTGACCGTCAAATAGTTGCCGGAGCGATTGGGAAGGAAAAGATTATAGCTAGATCCATATTTACCGAAACCATATTGGAGCATACCTAATGCCTCAAGCCTAAATGCATATAAATAAGCAAACATCGCGCACCGAACGATGGCAAATTAACAAAACGCGCGATTTATTTGAGGTTTCATGGGTTCATACATTTTCGATGCGGACAAACATTTGATAACATAGATCGCTTTTAAATATTAATCGCAGAATTAGCGTGTGGAATAATATTAGCTTACAAAAATAATCAACACTGCATCATTGCGCCTCCCCCACTTCTTCACGGATTGTATGCGTGTGTATGTCTGTTCCGGTTTCCGGTATGTTCCGGTACGGGGGATGACAAAGCTCGGTGTGCGTCCATATACGTTTTCACACTGTTTGCCAGCCAGCCGAGGGACGGGTTCGGCATTTTTCTCCGTATGGCAAATGCAAAGAAAGTTCGCCGGGACACGTTCATTCAACATTTGTTCTGCAGGAGCAAACAAACACATTTCAAGCAGCAGCGCCACCACCACCACCACCAGCAGCCAACTCCTCCACGCTCCACCGATTTCGACATTTATTTGTAAGCAAAAAAGAATATTTATTCTCGTTTGCTGCGGGACATCGTCCTGCTGGCGGTTCGTCTTGAGGAAAAAAAGAACGCACCATACGTCCTGGGCCGTATTTGTGAAGAGTTCGTTGTTCGTTCGTTTTTTTCTGTTGTTGCTTTTGTTGCCGCTGCAGTAGTGCTCCACTCGGAACGTGGACAACGCCACGACGGCGAGTACGGCGCGGCCTCACTGTTCTTGCCAAGATTTTACCCTACGTACCGAGGCGAACGTACGCTCCGGACGAACCAAACGCGGACGAGTTTCTTGATGCGGTAGTTCACATTATTGGATTCTATCGGAGAAAGAGAAATGAGAATGCACTTCACGAATAAACTAATCTTATTTCGATTTTACATCGACAGCTGATGCCTTCATTTCAGCACCGACTTGGAGGGGGGTTCAGCGTTGTTGGTGTGTGTGTGTTTTTTTTTCATGCGCGAAGGGCGCTTCGGTCGATGCAGATTCCGGCTCCTCGGTTCGGGCACGTTATTTGTCTGCTTCCGGTTCGTACCGGAAGCGAAGCAGGCAGCCGAGTGGGTAGGTTGAATAAATCCTCTTCAGAATCTTCCAGAGCGGGTGGGCGTTGTGGGCTATTGTTGGGTGACCCGAGGCTTCCGATTTGATGAAACAGGTGCAACGCAGAAGTGCATCTGCAAATTTAAAGTGACCAATAAAACGTCCGACTTCGGTCTCGGGTGGGTTTAATTAAATCTTACCGATAAATGTATTTACTCCCACAACGGCACGGCACGCATTCCGCCTCCATTTGACCACGTCGTGAAGCTGACCGCCAGAAGCAGTGGAAGTAAAAGCCTCAACCCAGATGAGATCCGGGGAGATTCCCGGGCGGATGATGCTGGTGGAACAAAAGAGAGAGAAAAAAAAACAACAGGAGAGTATAAGGTGGGTCTACATTTTGAACAGCTCTGCAGGGGCATTTTCTTGAGATCTCGCCTGGGGGAGCGATGGCTTAAACCCTAAAAGTGCGGTGATAAATTACCTTGACATGACCAGTTATCATCGGCGAGGAATCCGTACTCACGCTTGCACGTACAGATCATTTGTCCCTTGCAGTACGCGTTCGTGATGCAGTGGCTATCGTACACACATCGACGTCCGACCGCTGTTATGCAAAGGTGGCACAAAAGCAGAAAGGAAATTTTGTTTTATTATAATTTCAGCTACTTGGAGGAAACTATTTTGGATGACAAAAACATGTTTTTTCGACCGTTTAAGCAAGCAGGTATCACGGGAATTGTGTCACCAAGCTGAACAAACGTAACGCTTCCAGATCTTATCAGTTTCGTTGGCAGATGATGTCTTAGAGGATGTTATGGTCACATCATGTGCAGCTTATGTGACATCATTTGCAACAGTCACGCCATTTATGTCATCTGGCCGTGATATAGAAAGTAGTGTCCAAATACATTTTCAAGCTTCTTTCTCAATTGAACATAACAACTTAACTATTTCGATGGAATTCAGCAAAGATTTTTGTTAAGCTTTGTATTAAGTGAAGAAGATTTCAACATATTTCAACAGGTGAAGTTATTAATAATCATTTGTACACTTATTTTTTCCTTGCTGAACTTGTTCGGTGGAACCTATAGCATTTGGAATTGGATAGACTTCTAAAGTACTACGGAGTAACCTCTTTGATTGGATTTTATACGTACTTATACGGAAATTGATCTTACAACTGCCTCCATTTTTGGTTGAGCCATATTTTAATGTCTCAGAAAAACATTGGAAGACTGCCTTCTTGAGTCTGAACGTTTTTAGAAATTTACTATTACGAATACTACTAATACTTATTTGAAGAAATTGAAGAACGAAGAAATTTCTGAAAACGTTTGGAGTTTGCAAAATAATAATATTTTGATGCTCACTTGCAAACAAAAACGCATTCCCCTAAAACATCCACCTGAGCCAAACAAAAGCTCTCGAAGCGATCCGGCGTGCACTTTATCGGGCGCTTGCAGCATCCAAGATCAAGATCCAATTTCCAAATATTTGCCTCCCGTCGGCTGCTTTATCGGTCGGGCAAACAATCCCGACCGACACGGGCGTGGGAGAGGATGAGGATGATGATGATGATGCGTCGCAAGCACCATCAGTCGAACTGCAGGAATGCACTCACTCGGAAAAGCTTACGACGAGCGAGCGGCTGGGTACGAAAGATCACAAACAAATGATAAGAAATTTTGCATACATTGCACACACACTCACTCACACACACACACACACACACACACACACGCTTTTTTGTTGCCGCCGTGCTGGCCACTACGCCAGCAGTAAGAAGCTTCGTGCACTTTAGTGCACTTTATACCGCTGGCAAGCGCATCGAAAGCTGGCAACCAATCAAAGAGCCAATCATCCGGCCCGGCCCGGATGTGTGAGACGTGAGCACTTTCTTCTCGTAAGCCAGTCAGCAGATTCGATTATGGCTCCTCCTCGTGCCGAACGAGCAGACGACGACGGGGAGGAGAATGGAGCCAGAAACGGGGCCGACAAAACACGGCGCAACAAAGCGCACGAACGCCTAATTCCTAAGGCGAACGCATCTTGAGAACCTTCTAGCGAAACTGAAAATCGAACCGAAGTGCAGCACCGATTAGTCGGTTTTGTGAAAGTGGAGTTTTTCTTGTCTGTGTTTGTTCGCTTTCCAAGGGATGTTGTTTTGATTCGCTTCCTTCGACGATTCGAGCATCGAGCCGAACGGGAACGGATTACCGAACTGGGTGCTGTTTGTGTTCTCAAATTTGCACGGAATTATTTTCCACACGATCAGCACCAGGAAGCACCAGGAAGCTCACTTGCAGCCAGCCGTCGTTGTCTGGCAGATAAGCGGACTGTTCCGGGAGAGCGGGAGCTTATATTCGTTTCCATCCACGCCGGCTTGCGATTGTTGCGATGCAAACTGCACCCCTGGAAATACACACTCAAGCAACGCAAACCAGACGCTGCACGGAAGGCGACAAAAGACAACCTCGAACACGAGGACAAAGGCACCATTAGTGGCGTGTATCGGAGGCATTATGCTGCCAACGTACAAACAAATAACGCAATTTAAATACACTTTCGAATGTCGAACACCCGAGCGTCCCGGGCCGTGTGTCTGAGTGCCGGGGCTCGTGTCACCTCGAAGACGAATGTTCGAGAAGTCGGTTAGACAGTTCGCACCGGGACGAGGCAGGGTACAAAAATCGTCCTCAAAATGATAAACAAATGTAGCCGGAAGGGTTTCGAAATGAATATTAAACTGACTGACACGGTGGTGGCAGTGGTGGTGGAAATTTATTGCAAAGTGCGTAAATGCACGCCACCAACACATCGTTCCCAGTCGATGGTGGACGGCACGTTCGACGGTGCAAGGAAATCGACACATCCGTAGGACAAGGCAGCCACGCCGGACACTCAACGATTGGACGTCACGGACAGAGCTTTGGAGAGCGGCGTAGTCAGGCGGCGAAACGGTCGCCTCCCGTGTGCGTGTTATTAAGATACAATGGTCTCAATCATGCACTGTTCCCCGGGATGTCTCTTCGGGACGGTCCGGTCCAATAGAACGACCAGTCCAGTCCGGCCAGTCAGCAGAAGAAGATCTCGAAGAGCCCGTCCGCACGTCGTCCGCTCGCCCGGAAATGACCGTTTGGCGGCGCTCGACTTTGCGAACGAGCGGGCGAAGTGTGAAAACGAAAATTCACTTATTTCGGTACCTACTACTGCTACTTCTACGCTTACACTACACTACACTCACCTCCGAGACAGGCGCGGCTCGTCTCGTCCGGCCGGTAGCCGTCGGCACAGTCGCACGTTTGCTTACGGGTGTCGCAAACGTGGGCATACTGCCGGCAGTCCTGGGACGTCCTGCAGTACTCGCTCAGCTCTGCCAGCCGTCCGGGACGGGACGGTAAACGGGCGATGTTCCGGGCAAATTCGATTCGAACGGAGCATGCAAACATTGGGCGCAACAAAAAAAGAGAAAGGAAAGACGAGAAAAGTGAACGTCGTAAAGGATGTGATTTTGAGGCTTTCGTCTCGCCCTGCGCCGTTGCCGTGGTGCGTTCCACATTGTCATTATTGTGCTGGATGAAGGCTCTAAATCTTGTGAAATTGTTCGTACCGTCGGTGTCTGTACAGGGGAATCTCGGCAAATGGCATGCACAGCTTTTTTTTCCCCCAGTTGCTTCCGTTTGGGATGCAGCTGGATTAGACAAAGTCAATCGATCGTACAATAGCCCCGGCACGGACCATCGTTAGGAGTTTTAATCGAATGAATTAATTATCGAACGGTTTGGGGTGGGAGAGACACGGACGCGTTGGGATCGTTGCGTGATCAGTTTCTATACATTTTAAAGTAGAAAAGCTTGTGAGCAATATTGCAGCTTACATGCATAAGGATGGTTTGCTGTTATGAGCTGGAAGAGGAGAGGCGTTGTTAATGATAATAAGCCGATGTATGGGATATCTTGATTTATGGGATTTTCAAAGATTCTGCGTCGTATTTCAGATTTTGCATTTTGGAATTTTTATGTCTTTTGAAGAGTTTAGCTGAAGCAAACTGATTATAATAGAAGTCCTTAACATTGTTCCAGCTGTACATGGGTTCTAAAACGTGAAGAGATATTGTGTCAAAACTCATGAATTCTTACGTTAGGTTGAAGTTTTTCATTTCTGCCTAGATCAAACACTAAGCATTGAAACTAATTTGCATGAAAGTCCGTAAAAATGGCAAGAATTGTATGAGAAACTGCGTTGGACATCTAAATACACAAATTTCAATGTTTGTAAAATCTACTTTTCTTCAATTTGCTTCTAAGTTCTCCCTTTAATGAAATCTGTTCAATATCTGGCATATTTTACTCAGCCTTCTGCAAAGTTTGCATTAAAAACTTTTAAGCAAACTCGAGCAAAAGAAGTTTTGCTTCAATATCAACACCCACATGCGAACATAAACTGCTTCAAAAAATTCAGTTTTCAACCCGTCATCAATCGAAAGTTTGCACTAGCACCAAAAAAAGAACGCGCAGTGCATATTATACTTCAAGCACATATGTGACTGCAGCATCCGAACGTTGAAGAGCTGCTGAGCGACATTATAAACAGCTTTTAGGTGCCGGTGATGCACACACCGGCTATTCCAGTCGTTCCGTGCGATTCCTTTTTCCAAAAGCGGCTTGGGGTTCGTTTTTTCTTCTGTGGGTCACAACCCTCCTAATGAACCCGGACACACGGTATTAAACGGTGCCTCACGTACCCCCACAGTGTCCAAGATGTACGTGCAGGCGTGCACCATCCGGCAGTGTCGGAAGGCTTCGCGACGCAAACAACGGCGAAGAGAGAGAGAGAGAGAGAGAGAGAGAGCACACACACACTCGCGCAAGTGGATAAGGATCACGTGCGTTTTGCGCCACTTGCAAAAACCCATCCCAGCCTTACCTCCCGGTAGGGTGTCCGTGTACCGGCCGCTCCGGTTGGTGGGGGCGCCCGGTGATTGTCGTGCGAGGGGGGTAGCGACCGGCGAGGCTGGTGGCGCCGCCACCAGTGCGCCAGTGCAGCTATGCAACAGAACCACAAAATGCACGCAGCATACTAAATCACCAAAGATCATTGCCAGAATTTTAAGCAACCCCATGGGTTGCGCACACGCAGACACACGAGACGGGCGGTTCGCGTGGAACAAAGGCACGTGAGAATGGAACAGAGTGCGGCAGCAGTAGCACCAGCAGCAGTTGAGTTGTTGATGTTGTAATTACACACTATCTTAACACGCCGTATGGAGCAAAACTTTCCCCGTTTTCGTCGGCCCGATCGGTGCGAACGTTGCGGTTTGATTTGCCTCCCTAGACACACACACACACCCTAGCAGGCTTTCCGATAGGAAAAATCCGTTTTCCACCGAATAGTTTCGGGCTGGCTTTCCACTGTTTCCCGGTGCCTGGCGCACAACACGTGCATGTGCGCTAAAGTGTTCCCGAGCGCGCGCGTCCACGGCGACGAATATGAACGCGGAAAACGCTCTTCTGCATCCACGGCACGTAGAGATGCGCTGCCCGCGCGCCTACTTGACTGGGGTGGAGGCCCTGGTGGACGGCGAAAACGGGGCCTCCTGCACGGTGCACTAATTAGTAGTGTGCTGTTTGTCGGTGTGTTTTATTACGTTAAAGTTAGCTCCGACCCGGGTCTGACCCCGTTTTCCCGACGGCGGCGACGTCGCCGGCAACGAGCTTTCGATCCACGATCGTAACACGTTCTGGATTGGATGTCACGCCACGTTCTCGGCGGCGAGAGCGCTTGAGCACAAATTAATTATCCTCCACGAATGAAGACGTTTGCGCCCATCCCGGCTCCAGGGCCGGCCGGATCACCGGGAGTGTCTGCCGAATGGGCTGGGCGGGATAAGTTTTCCCATAAAAATGCACCTCCCCTCCGACCCGGCTGCGGTGAAGCGGGCGCGCTCGCGCTCCCGAAAGTGACGTCCACGAGCGGTGGCACTCGACTGGGCCGGGCAGCGTTGGCGCTGGCTTCACACGTGAACACGTCCTCACCCGGCGGTGCGTATCGAAGTGACAGTGGGCGGAAATTACGCTCCGACCGACTCGCCGGATCGGAAAAACGCCGACCATCAATGGCCACAGGCACACACACACACACTTGAAGGTTTTCGTTTTTCATGCGCCGGTTCCGGTGTTATTGGAGCCCGAAATACTTATGCCGATGATCCGGGCTTCTTCCAGCCTAACCGTGGAAGACCGTCGCAGCACACACGCTGCTTTCAATAGGGGTTAGCCCAAAATGGGTGGAAAATTTCTGTCCCCACCCACCATACCTTCCACCTCCCCCGTCGAGACATGGTACATTTGGGCGCATTTCTAAAGTCGCTTCCACAGGATACGCGTAAAGGCGTTACGCGACCCCCAAACGATTACCCGCCGTTCAAGGCGTGTAAGACACGAACGTTCCCAGCCGGCGGCTCCTGTCCTCGAAAGCACACACGTGTCACACAGCCATCGCGAGGACCCGCGAAAAGTAATTAACTTTTTATGTAACCAACCCACCGTTCCCGCACACACACACACACCAACACCGCAAACGGACAGCTTTCAGCTCATCTGGCACCGGTTCCCACCAGGCCGGCAAGAAGTGGGATGGGTGTGAAAATACACGAACTCGAAAAAAAAAACTCACCCGAACCGTGGAACGTGGTTCACCGTTCCACAAATCGGTCCGCCCCGACTAATGTTAGTTACATGTGTGGCGGTGTTTCGATCGCACACACACACACACACGTGCTGAAATAATCAGCTTGACAGGCATGTCGGATGATGTTCTCGACGGTTTTTTCTTTCATTCCTTCCAAAAACCCCCAGATGGGTCGTTTTTGTGGTGACCTCGCTGACGAAAAAAAAAACACACGAAAAACATCCCGGAAATTCTGTCTCCATGCAGCCGCGTGGCTCATTAGAGGGAGCCGGCGTACCGGATTTGACTTGTGTGTCAATGAGCCCACATAATAATCGGTCCAATAATGCGATTATTTGCAAAACGTACAAAACGGCCCGTCAGCGCGTGGGGATGGGCTTTTCGTAATCGATTGTAGATGGTTGTACGCGATAGGCGACATGGTTTTCGGTCGTTTGGTGCATTTTATTGGATTAAATTGGAAGCGCCGCGTGGCAGGACCGGGCCGGCCGGCTGGGGTCGCGTGTCGTATTAGCAGGAAATGTTCCGGGTTTAGTTTTAAACCCGTTCCGGGCATGGTAATTCGTATGGCTGGATTTCGATTAGACGCGTATTACATGCTGGTGCAGAGTTAAGTTATGTTTTCCGAGGGAAAATTGCAGCCGATTGGACGTAAAATCACATCCCACGTGAATGTTCCAAAGGGACGTTATTGCAGATATGGTTGATTATTAGGAATCTAGTGCGAAATTGTTATCTCATATTCTACCGAAATGAAATATAAGAACTCAGCTTAAGTAGCAATAAGTTAAGTGTTAATTTTCCATGACAAACATTATTTTTCCGAAATAGCATCAGCAATCGCTTTAATTTAGGTTCTATAAATAACAAGTCGTTCCAATCCATCCAATCCAATCCATTTCATAATAGGATTATTCTAGAAGCTATGAACTAGGAACTAAGTGTGGGTTAAGTGTGGGTTCAGTTTCTTTAATCAAACATATTTGAGTCTCTGATCATATAGATTGGAGCTATTCCAACACGATCTAAATTATTCAATTAATATTGTTTTAATGATCATTTTTACATGAACATTTTCCACTACATAACCATTAATATGGGAATCATCGAACTTCAAATTTATTACAAAGAACCAGGAACCATTTTATGTACATCGTTCCTTCTTGAACAAAAAAATATTCCTTCCTTCTGTTGAATGGCTGCAACACGTTTGCCGGTCTGCCAGCCTGCTGATGGAGACACACGGGCAGGCAATTCATCGAGCCGTGCAGTCAAGGTACCGGCCAACCGTCAGCAACTCACCCACCATGACCAACCGCAAGGATTCATCATTTAATCGGATAAAATGTCAATGCAAATATCAACCCATTCATAGTTAAACCCTATTTAAATTATTGATTCCAATTGATTCCCGTGCAGGACGATCCACTCACACAAGGCTTAACCTCCTGTTGTCCCGCCCCGGGACCTTTCCCCGACACTTCTTCAAGGCGCCCCGTGCGTACAGCAGCACGGGGGCACCGGGCATGTGTTAAGCTGAGCGAGATGATTATTATCGGCCCGGGGTCGCAGCAAACAATCGAGCCACCGTGCGCTGCGACCAGTCAATGGCTGCAATATTGAGCACAAAATGCACTCCGGCTAATGCCAACCGCACGCTGGTGGCCGCTGTGTGGCCGCCGCCCGCTTCCGCAGCCGATCGCCGCGTGTCAAACGTCAAGCCACCGTCGAGAAGGCATTTTTATCCGTCCAAAAACCATGACCCGTCGACCCCGGGTGCCTGCCCGGGGTATGCTGTGGGAGGTGGGAGTATTGACCGGATTGTTCATCTAATTATGATTAGATTTTCAAACGCCCCCAACCTTTCCGGACGCGGACCCTGGCGCAACGACCGGCCGGGTGTGCTGTCATCTCCATCGAACGTGCGCGATACGATAACATTTCGAGATGGCCCGGTGCTGGGAAAAGCGAGCCGAAACCGGCTGCTGGGAGGCTGGCTTTCGGAATGAATTATGCAAATCATGAATTAAACCTACCGCACGCGGAAACCACCCAGCTCGATTGCTTTGGATTTGTGGCTATCGGCTGGGAGTGCCCGGGAGTTCGCTGGAAATGCTCATGCAACATTAAAGTGTACACTAAAGAGCAACCACCGTGTCCCGGTCGAACCCACGCGGACATTCGCGAGCGTGCTTTTTCCACCTTTACCCTCTCACACCTTCCTCTTCAATCCAATTGAAATCGACATGGATGGCGTGACCTAGAATTCAACAATCACCGAGAGGTTAAAATAACCGAACATAAATTGATAAAATTGCAGCCGGCCGAGGTACTACAACAATTACTATCTGAATCAATTACTAAACACCTCTGTGGGTAGGCACGTGTTGTGCCTGTGGTTGGAGCATCGAGGCGGGGTCATGTCAGAGAATGTGATAAATCGTTTCATGTTGTGCAACGTTGGAAACGGCGCAAAAATGAATTGATGCTCGCGTTCGATTGTGATCGGACGGGATGAGTTGTCGAGAGGTTCCGGGCGCAATGCAATGATTAATGGAGATTGAACGTGCGGACTAGGTTTGTTGAGTGCATCATCTGTAAATCAGTTTGTCGAAGTGTGCATATGATCAACTGCACTTTTGGATTTCGAATAGTACGTATGTCATCAATAAATAAACACACAAAAAAGTTCTAATGAAACTTGAATCTCACGGTTAATCACAATTATAGCAGTGACGTTTCTAGGTCGTGCAATCTCGTGCAAACTCTTGAATTGATTTATGTGAAACCTTTAAATATAAATGGAAAAATCAAGTCTTGTGCTCAAAATAGCATCGCCCACCTTTGGCAAAACTAATCAAGCTGATGTCCCATCGCCTAGTAATTAATTTCTAATTGAGCAGATAAAATCACGCTTTTTCTCACTACTCCGCAGGCATCGCATAACAAGCAACTAATTAAACCGTTGCCCCGAAGAAGAGCTGCCAAGGTGCTGAGATTGGTACCGGAATCGCCTACAGGCCACCAACTGTCCGCCCGGAATTGCAGTGTCCCCCCGGATGCCTCGGCCACGCCACGCCAACGTGGCACTTTGCATTTGAGAAGGCATCTAAATTCCCTCAAGCACACGTCCGTTCCCGACGGTACGAACGATACGCAGTTCGAAGATATAATATGCAACTACTTTTGCTCATCTGCATACAATTATGGTTTCGGCCCGTCGGGTTCGGGTTGCAACGACTGACACCGCACGTACGTATACGTCAGGGAACAATGATCCAATTATTAAAGTGTGCCTTTTGTGGACACACTCGTACCTAAGCTTATGGCACTGGAAGCACCGAAACTATCCTGGCGCTTGTTAGTAACATGTTTGAAATGATATTTAAAACAACGTTGCGAAAGTTTCACCCGATGATGTAGTTGTGAAGAGTTGTGATGATGTGTTTGTTGAGCGTCAGCACCACTTGCTCACTCTAGGAACTACAATCTTTCGTTTTTCAGTATCAATTAAAGCGGTGCTGTGAATGCTCCTCATCAATTGTACAATGAATTTCAATTCAACTTGTACCAACTTATCTAGCTCAACCTTTCCAGAACAACAAACAATGCTTTCCCAAACAATGGCACGAGCTCAACATAATTCAGTGTTCCACAGCGGCTTGGGTTTGACCCCGGGACGAACGCAGAATGAATTCTTTCAAGGCACCTCGCTTTTATGCCTCAGTGAGCCGAGAAATGAGTTTTTTGGAGAGGTTAATTGCAATTAGCTTTTAATTCTTTGCGCTTATGGCGGGCTATCCCGTTCGCCTGTTCGGAAGGTGAATGTGTGGTTGTGGTTTTGGAAGAGCGATAATGAACACGTATTGAGATTTGCTGCAGAATTCTTTAAAGCATTTGTGATAAAAAAAACCGCGGCGATAGCATACAATGTTTTTTTTGTAGGGAAGGTGATATTTATCAAAAGCGTAAGAGAAAAAATGTCATAAATTTATCAAATCGACATACAAAAAATTGTACGCTTCGTTTTATTATTAAAGTATCTTTCTCAGGTAACCATCGCCCGAAGCAACCCACCCTAGACAACAACCGAGTTAACCTCCGTTTCGCTCTTATGGTAGATCATGGCATCGTAGTAGGCCATGTTCGGCGTGAACCAGCCGGCTTCGTTGATCTTGCGGTTGAACGGATATCCGAACGGAAGCGCATCCAGGTAGCGGGCGCCCGATCCAACACCGCACGAGAGCGTCTTGTCGTAGCCGGTGAACCGTTCCACCGCTGGGGCGTGGTACGGTGCCACCATGAAGAAGAACTGGAACGGCATGCCGCCCTTCTTGCCCTTCGGCAGCATCAGACGCGCCGGGAAGCCACAGTGCGCCTCGGACATGTCGAGCGGGAATTTGTAGCCCTCGTCGCTGTACGCCTGCATCACCTGCTTGTACAGCTCGAAGTAGGTCGTGCGGTCCTTCACGAACCAGCTGAAGTCCTGCGAGTTGCGCGTGATCGCATTCTCGCCCGCCACCAGATCAACCAGGAAGTGGTCGAGCTGATAGAAGTTCTCACGGTTCGCGTTCACGCTGTACACGTTGCCGTACTGGTCGTACTTCGGTCCGATAAACACCAGCACAACGGCCTTCTGCGGCTTGTCCGAAACCACGTTCAGCTTGAAGGTGAACGGCAAATGGTTCAGCCGGGGCACACGCGCGTACAGGACGAAGTCCTCGCCCTGGTAGTGAGCCATCTTGCCGAACTTCTTCATCTCACCCGCCTTCATGGTGGTCTCGTCGAACACCTCCACATCGACCGCGTTCGTAATGTCGGCGTCGAAGTTATCGAAGTACGTCACCAGCTTGTCCATCTCGATCGTTTCCACCTTCACACCGGGGAAGTTCACCTCCTCGTACTTGTAGCTCGGCAGCGTGTCGAGGTAGCGATAGTAGAATCCGATCACACGCTTGAAGAACTGATAGAACACCGGATCGCGCATGGCCGTTTCGTAGCGCTCCAGCACGCTGGGCACCGCGCGGAACTCGTTGAACATCTCGAACGAGCCACCGAGGTAGAACTTCGCCACCTTCTCGAGGTCGCCGTAGAATCGCGAGTTCACACTGTCCGCATTATACTGGATCAGGTTGCCGAGGTACTCCACACCGGTCGGAGTCGTAATGTTCACGTACGTACCGTCCGGCAGGATGATGAACCCGTAGTCGATCGCCTCAATAATGCGACGCTCGTAGTCGGTGATCTCGTCCACATAGCTTTGCTTTTCCGCGTACCCATTGTGATAGTTCTCACGGGCCGGGAACGGCACACCGTTGTAGTAGTGCAGGTACGGATAGTAGCCCGTCACGATCGGTTGGTACCATGAGAACGTTGGGATCGTGCCGAGATCGTTCGACAGACGCTCCAGGTAGTAGCGGGCCAGGAACTGCTGGTGCTGGTACAGATAGAACTCACCGCGACGATCCTTGTACAGGCCGGACTCCTCGCCACCCATCCAGGTCGGGTAGTCCGCGTGGAAGTAGTAGTAGTACGCGTTCAGTCCAATGTCCTCCATGAAGTAGCTGACGCGCTGCTCCGGATTGCTGTGCACGTAGTAGCCCGTGTAGTTGCTCGGGATGTACGCACTGTACACACCGTCCGCCTTCTTCATGCGATAGAAGCCCTGCATCTTGTAGCGCTGCGCCTTGCTGATAACCACATCGTTGAAGAAGTAGTACGGATAGATCTCGTACGGTGCCGGCAGCACGATGCCCTTCATGTCCGAACGGTGCAGCACCGCAACGGTGACCGCGTACACGAACATACCCTCGTTCACGTGGAACCGCGCCCATACCATCGTCTTGTAGAACGACTCCCAGTCCTTGGCGTAGTAGAACAGATGGAACAGGGCTACCGCCTGCTGACGGTGGTACTCGTTGAACACCGAGAAGATCTCCTCCATCGGCAGCAGTCCGTACTTGTAGAAGCGCAGGAACTCCTCAACCACCTGCGGCTTGGTGAAGTGCTCTTTGTACGTGGCCAGATCGAACGACTTCTGCTCCTCCCACAGGTGCGTATGCAGCTCCGGCTGGTGCACATGCTGGAAGATCTCCAGCATAGCCTTCTGCTTCTCCAGGAACGGTTTGTCGGCGTACTTGACCTCCTTCGTCATGTAGTAGCCGCTGGCGGCACAGGCCAGCAGGCACACCACGCCGATCGCCAGGAACGATCGCATCGTGCAGTCGGGGTGTCGGTTTCGGATTGCTTCTCGAGCACTGACTGTCGATCGGTTTGCACGGAGGGTCCCTTTTATAGGAATATCACCAGTTCGCGGCAGTTAGCAACGTTTGGCTGCGGGAGAATGTTTTGACCTCTCTGCTATCGTTTGCCGCGGTGTGTAATCTACAGGTACGGCGAAATGGAGCTGGATGTAAACGGTGCGTTTCGTTTTGGTGCTTCATTTCGCTGATAATGCTTCGCTTGAGGTCACTTTCAACAATTATGCCCACAAGAAACTCGCTAGACACGATGACTACGCTGACATGATGGTGATAACGACAGTAACTATGTATTTAATAGCTTTTTGGTAATCGCCGTAAACTCTAGAAGCAAATTGATTGAGCATAGGAGTGAATAGGCACCATAAAACTAAAACAAATATAGAAATGTACTAAAGTTTTAACATAGATGCAAAATTTCGGTGCTAAAAAAACAATCATTGCAAAACATGTCTTTTATTAATAATAATATTTATTCTCATAACCTTTTTGTCTTTTTTGTTGTTGTTGTATCTGTTGTTCGTGCGATCGGTCCGAAACACGCGATCCGCGATCATTCTCTACAACGCGCACTCGTTCGATCGTTTCTCCTGCGCTCCCTTTTGGCATCCTTATTGTGGCTTGCTGCTCGGTAAAACAAAACAACATGTTTTTTGTCTCTTTTTTATCCTCCGGGCGAACATATTCGTAGCGTATTCTTATTGATTTATTATTTGGGTTTTTTTCTGTTTTTCTTCCTTTCAACTAGCGGCTTCGCCTCCATATCCTTTTTCCTGTGACTTTTGTTGACTGTTTCAATGTTGTTCTGCTGCCGTATTACTTAGGTGTGGTAATGTAACATGTTTTGTTTGTTTGAATGCCCTGAAGATTTCGGTCTCGCTCCCTTCCCATCCGCACTTTTATGTTGATTTTTTTTTCAATCCTTTTTTCCTCTTCTGACTAAGAGTATGTTAATCGTAGCGTTAGGTTTTGTTTGTTGTTTTTATTTATTTTTTCCTCTGACTGTCTTCTACCAATGCATTTTGAGGGGGCCAACTGTCGGCCATTTCCTATTGTTACCTGTGGTGAAGCGATTGATTTCAATGTCCTATACTAGGCGTCTTACGTTGCAACGCAAAAGAGAGAAAGATCCGGAATCTCCATCCCGGAAGGTTTGCGCAAATGCAAATTCTATCATACCCTTCGGCGTACTGTGATCCTTGCGCAAGGACAGCCTGCCCTTCCACGGCTTCGAGCTAACCATGCTGTTCGTTCAATTGACGTTGAATGTCAATCGCTTTTGTGGGAAGTTAGAAATGGGCATTTAGTAACCGAAACGCTCCGAGCACGTGAGCGATGAACGAAAACGAATGAGAAACGAAATCACTCGTGTAAACAGTCTAATCTCGTTCCCGCTGTTCCTGTCCCAGCGCTTCGTTAGCCTCCGCGCGCTGTCCGCCGCTGAGGCTAGTTTTGTTTTAGTTTTGCTGTTAGGTTTGCTTTATTGATTAGTTGCCAGTACATTCATTGTTAGTAACAGATAATAATACTTACATTTGTCTACGCGCGTCTCGTGCTAACAAGTTCCAATTACTTACAAGAAAGAGCCGCTCCTCTTCCTTTCGCGATTAGACCGCCTCATCTCTATGCTAGTTCGGCTCGTTCGTTCCCCTACAAACTACGTTCGCCCTCGTAGTACACACGTCCCTGTTTCTCGCATGGATGCGACTTATGCGTATTTGCCGTTTCTTTTTCTTGTTTAACTAAATCTTCCCACTTCTCGCAGCTCTACTCCTCATCAGGTGAAGCAAGCCCACGGTATTCCCTTTTTTCTTATTATTGAGCATTGAGCTACTACCACAACATCGGTTTCTTGAGTGATAGAAAGTGTAATGCGTAATGTGTGGCTTTGTGTGTGTATGTGTGTGTGTGTGTGTGTGTGTGTGTGTGTGTGTGTGTGTGTGAGTGTTTGCCGTGTATTTTACATGTACAGTTAGCGCGTACAAAACTACCCCATATACAAGTCGGAATTTCGGAAACAGGGAAAGGGCTAATATGATTTTTTTGTGTTTCTTCTTTTTCTTGTGGTAAAGCCAAACGGTTAGGCAGCCTTCCAGCAGCATTGGGAACGAAAAGCAAGTCTCTCTTCCATTAGTGGTGCTCCTGCTATTAGAGTGGCTTATTCGTAAGGATCGAAACGTGGCGCTCATCGACGAAACATTCCCGACGACTGCCGCCGGAAGCGACTTTCTAGTGGACACGTGCCGCTAAGCCTAGCGTCTGCTGCATCCCAGCGCTAATGATTGAAAGTTTGCTCAATTGTACATCGTGCAACTTCTACTAGGTTCGTCACGCTTCGTCTCCCCCCAGAGGGGAAGAAATGCCGTGAGTGGAAAGCTCAAATACATATACAATTTACACATACAGCCAGATGTCCCAGTGTGAAGGTTTTCTCACCCGATTGGGAGATTGTGTGTGTGTGTGTGTATGTGTGTGTGTTGGTGTGTCTGTGTGAGTGTTTGTGTTGTGTAGCGTGCTGAGGACCCGTGAGGTCCCCCTTCATCCCAGGAAGCCGAAATAAAATGCAATCAACTACACGCTCCCCACGGTCTCCTCCACGCAACCGTACACTGAGTATCAAGATCATTCCTACTATTTGTATTACGTTTACGTTTAGCTTTGTCTTCATGTAGTGCTTCACCCGGCCCAGCGTGGGGTGTGCGTTTGCGTTCCGTATTTACAGCTTCTGCGCGGTGACCAATCACAACCCGGAAATGCGATCCAGCCGCGGATGGGCGTTCCAGTGCAGCACGGCCCCGGCGACAGCGAGCAGCAGCAGGATCGGTGCGCGGCCGTCCGCGCTCGTGCCACCCCCCGTCAGCGGCGAATTGTCCGGGTCGCCGTTGTTTTTCCGCCGATTGTTGGACCCGTCCAGACCGAGCAGGTTGGGCGAGATGGTCGTGACGAGATCGCTCACCAGTATGCGCTGCTGGACGCTCTTGGTGTAGATGTGCAGGATCGAGATCTCACACATGACGGTGAGGCTCGTGTGGAACGGTGGCATCGACTGGTAGATGTCCTGCAGCACCTGGCTGTGCGGGAACATCTCGAGCGAGGAGAAGGTGGGCGTCCCCTCGTACGAACGGTACGTGATGCGCTGATACGGTGATCGATGGATCTGGTGGGTGGTGAGAGCGAGAGCAAGAGATACGGAGCGTTTAGATAAATCTATCGAACCGTAGCTGTCAGCGGGTTCGAACAAAGAGCAGCCTGTCCAGATAGGCACAAACGAACGGAACAAATAACCTAACAAAAATCGCTCCAACAGAACGAGTTTTCACGTCCCGACGCCAATTCCGCCCGGGATCGTACAGTGTGCCAACTGTTGAGCGTTCCCGGAAAGAAACAAACAACTGCAGCACAGTTCGATAGCTTGTGGTTTTCCGAACACACGCACACACACACGGAACGGTTATCGCCTCGGACGGAATGGCCCTATATCGCTCCGATCTTCTTCCGGGGCTTCCGAACCTGCGTTGTTCGAACGCCAATTTATGGGCCTGCAATCGATACCGCGAGCGCGAGCAGAGAGCATTGATTGCCCACAGACACACACACACAGACCGGACTTACCCGTTTCGTGTTGATGTACCAGGTAATGTTGGCGGCCGGAAAGGACGTCCCCACGGTGCAGACGGCCCGGAAATTGTCGAGCGTGGTGATGTGCGTTTTGTCCAGCTGCATCAGCGGGTCCTCCTTCGGCAGCTCGACCACCTGCATGCGCGCCTGCCGGATGTCGGTGTGGAAGAGCGGCGCATCCTCCGACACCTCGCACTGGAACTGGCCGGTCAGGTCGCGGGTCACGCCCCGCAGTGTGACCGACGTAGCGTCCGACTGTGTGCCCTGGGCGCGGGGTGCGAGCAACAGATGAGAAAGAATGTCGGACATTAGACGGGGATGGTTGGGATGGTTTGTTCCGTTTCCGGAGCATTGTACGCCGCAAACGATGGGCTTGACGTTTGAGCGCTAGGATAGTGGGTTTATGGATGTTGGGATACGGTATCGGTTGCTTGGAAAACGGGGAAATGAGCTCAATTGCGCTAATCTGTACAGTGTTCGCAGGACTCTGTACCTATAGAGACGAATGACGAATAATGAACGGGTCTAACAAAATGGTCAGGCAGCCTTTAGAAACTTATACTATTTTATACTGATACTTCCGAACTTTTTTTCCTAATCCTTGGAATATTGATATTTGATAGATCAGAAGCACATTATTTACCCTCATAGTTTTATAAGATATTGCATGAATAAAGTCTTTGGATAGAGCGTATATCTGTCAACCATCCTTATGAGATATACGAAACTGATTAAAGAATAAACTTTGAAGTATAGCTTGGTTAACAGGGAGCAAGAATATGTATATCCTATCATACTCTTTTGTATATATAAACCAAAGTCCTAATAGGAGTAATCTAATTCCTCAAATCTGTTTTGCCCGTGTGTATCATTTCGGTAACGGCAATGTTTCAATGTTGTTTTATTCCAAACAAAACGCAGTAAAAGCATTGCGCTCCAAACAGCAGGTAAACATGCTCCGACGATTTGTTCAACAATATTTCACGGTCCTGCGGACGCGCCACGCCATAAAATCTTTTTTCGCCCCAAACTATCACCGCACGGCCACGAAAACGAAAAACCCCTTCCGCGAAACACTGAAAATCTCAAACAAAACCAAACCGCCGCGAACGGGAGGAAAACATGAACTTTTACAGACACTACATTATCTTCCAACCGCCATCCGCTCCGGCTACCGCCACTGCCTCCGTCGGTGTGCGTTGCTTTTGCAAATTTAGCCAACTTTACCAAATTACCGTCCCCAGGAGCGGCATCCGGTGCAAGTGTACATCAACTTTCATCAAACTATAGCAGTTTTTCGCTCGTCCCGCCGGCGGGCTGGCGGTTTTGCACGGGAATGCGGTGATCACCATCCGTGCCCTCACCCCGGTTCAGTTCGGCTCCGGCGGGGCAAACCGCTGCGAGCCAAACAAGCGAACCCGAAACTTCGCCGCTCTGCACACTTTCCATCCGCAGCCCCTCCCCGGGGCGGACCCGGAGGAAGCAATTCAACTTTTTTACACTCATTTCCGCCGTTTTTATCTTTAATTATCACGGTGCTTTATGGGCGACAGGGAGCTGGGGTTGGGGTTTATCACTTGCTTCCTGGTGTGCGCACCCGGACCGCCACATCTTCAAGCGCCGCCCCATTCGACTAATTATCGCGCTGGATGGGAACGAACGCGGTGGCACCGGACCTTCATCAGCTTCAAGGACCCAAGCGGGTGCGAAATGCAACACCAATCCCATGCCTCTCGAACGCAAGAGCAACGCTCATCAGTGTGAAAAGCGAAGAGGGAAAAAAAGGAAAATCGTTCATCCCTCCCGAACCACTTACGGAAAGAAACGAAACCGGCAAAAGATGGTTAAACCCAGCGTGGAGGCGTGAAATCGTTTTATAACATCATAGTTGGCCCGATGAATAGTGGCTGCGTAGAGCCTGCGGCTGGCCCGGGAACGATTGGCCCCGTCCCGAATTAGGCGCTCTCAATTATCACGCAGCTGTTTTATGGCCGGAACAAGATCTACTACAATGGTGCCATCGCGGGCTCGCGCCCGGATTGTGGTCGCCCACTGAGAGCGTAGTCAATCGAGTGGATAAAGGATTTTAATAATCCCCACTGCGAGCGGCCGTGGGAGTCCTCGAGCGGACGTCCGACTCCGCCAGAGACCTGTTGTTCCCAGCGGCACACGGTGCCTCTGCCGCTCGGTGGGTAAGCAGCTCGTTCTGACGGAAAGGTGAGCAGCAAAAAGCCCGGAAGGTTGGCGGCGGTCGGGAGATAACGAAAGATGGAAATAATTTCTCTCATTATGTTTATGAATTCTACAGCAGTTAGGCGTAATTACTTTCATCCTGACGCACACACAGACACCCGCCGATAAGGACACGCTCGGAAACGGTACGGTAGTGTTTGCCGGAAGCAATCGTGAGCCGGAGAAGCATGCTTTCCTTTCTTGCCATCGTTTCGATTGGATCATCCGTATCCGTGATAGGAGGTTAAGCAGCTGGTTCGAGTTTCTTTCGGTTTACTACATTCTAGGTGTATTTTTTCTCCTCCGCTCTTCCCGTCGAGACAATGATGATGATATTTTGAAGGGTAATCGTGACCGGAACCAATTGAAGCCGAAGGGATGGATTTTATTTCAGCAGCGATAGTGGGAAGTTTTATAATGAGCTCATTTCAGGGTACAATAGTGTAACAACTGATATTGCGCTTCCGTGCTCGAGCTTCTTTTATGATGTCGGACGCAACTAGTACTGCAGCGATATTACTATATTAGCAATATGCTTAAGTTATGGTGTATGAGTGTCATTGGCAACTATTGTATTTCGTTTGGGAATTGCATTATCAAGAAGATTATTTTGACTGTTGCAAAAAAGGGTATAATATTTCTCAATAAAGTAATATAACATTGAAATACTGTTTGAACAAGCTCTAAAAAATCGTTTAAATAAATACTTATAGTTGATTTATAACCTTTTATTCACATTTCTCTTCAAGACCAACTTTTTCATTCCAAAACTAAGATTGGTAATAGAAAAACATGTATTTATTATTAAAAAAGGGTAGTTTATCACCCTATTTATCACGCTCTAAGCCAATGTTAAACCTGCTTAATATCACATTTAAAAAAAGAGCATTAAATTTCACCATCAAGTACATAATTGAATGCAGCAAGATGGATAGAAAAAGATTATAACGCTCTTCTAAACAAAATAGAATGAACGCATTTTGTATCGCAACCTCCACAACCCCGCACTCGAAAAAGGTGTCAAAAGCCACACATTAGCGTCGCTCGCAACCACTTTCCATAAGCTATTTCTAGTACTTCCGCTTCACGGCGGAATGGCCTTTTCAAACCGACCTGCGCTGGCGTGATGCTGCCCTGCTATCGCACTCGCTATTTTCATCGCGCGATTTGAATGAATGTCCATTATCTATTCCAATAAAAAGCGACCCGTGAGCGGTGGTGGCCTGTGGTGGTCTCTCACACACACACACACATGCACACACATACACAAAATCTTTCACGGGGCTTAGGTGAAACCGTGTAGATAACAGACTGGCGCAACCGGGTGTCCATCCCACGTCCCACGTGCACTGGGAGGGATAAAATGTAAAACTGAAGCTTGCCACACACACACACACGCACACACACATATGACGGGGACTGTTCATATGACGGATGTTAATTAAAAAGCACTTTGTGTTATTCTACCATGGCCCACATTCGCCGTATTCTTCGCGCTTTCCACAGAGTCCACATCCCGCCCGAGGATGGCTCCCTGGGGGAGAGGGTTCATTTTTCTTCCATAACAGACAAATGGCACTCAATGAGTACAATACAGTGTCGAAGCGCTTTTTATCCGGCCACCCCATCTGGCCCGGCGCTCATCGCAATCACCCGAGCTCTGCGCTGCTGCCGGCTATGGCGGCCAAAAGCACGATGGCGGCAGCACAAAAGAATCGCTCTTGAAAGCCTTCCCGCCCCGTCGTCGGAGGCCGTGAATAGATAAAGTCCCCACCGGGCAGCCTGGACTGCATCACTCTCAGCATCCCACCCGGCAGCGGAGAGTAGTAAAGTATGTAATAATTCCCGGACAGCGAACGCACGGAACGGGTCCCGCCGCAGCTGCCGGCCGAAGGATTAGCTCACTCGGCCCGGCCCCGGCCCGGTGAAGCACATGTACTGAAACAATAGCGGCGCACACGGGCACCCTGTAAGGTGCAAGAAAAACCGAGTTCCGGCCTGTGCTTTCTTTTCCTCCGTGGTGTACGAACGAGTGTGTGTGTGTGTGGCACGAGAGTGTTTTTTTTTTGTTGCTTCATCTGCATCACCTCCCTCTGCGCCACTCTGTCATTTTACGATAGTGAAAAGCAATTACTTCGTGCTTCGTGACCGACTCGGCACACTGGTGGGGTGGGCGGCAGGCCCGCAAGGTTTCGGAAGTGGTTTAGCGAACCTCGGACCCGACCCGGGACCCGCACGACATGTTCCCGGGGCCTGCAGGGCACACTCACGCGCCGAGGGTGGAGAGCATTTCATTTTCATCGCCCTTTGTCTTTGCCTATTGTGATTGCGGCTGAGGTGTCCGTCCGACGGAGGCATTCGAGCAGGCTGCTGGCTTTTCTTGGGGCAATTTCGAGCCGCAACTTTTTGCGCACCGTGGTTTTGTGTTACGATTCCGAGTATCAGCCAGGTGTGATTAGCTGCTTCCGCTCAAAAGACGGATTGTTTTTTTCTGAATAATTCTTAACTATTACTTTAGACTCTATGTGATTGGACACGCATGGTAGATCCATCTTAGTTTGTAGCTCTTAAAGGAACTATATTTAATCCATTTTGAATATGCAGTTCATTACCAAAAACCTACTAACAGCCACACATTCCACTACTGGAAGTCTCCTTTTTAGGTTAGTAAAATCATGTTAATATATTTTTTTTTATTATAACCTCTTAGTGGTTAATTATTTGAAGACACAACTTCTCTTCTTGGACTTGCAAATTAACGAAAAATATCACGAAACATATCAGCACTTATCATATAGAAATAAACTCATGTCCATAAAAACTAACATGTCCTTAGTGTCTTGCAATAATTTGAGAGATTCTTGATAACCATTATATTGGATCTACAAGTCTGACTTTCACGACCTGCAAAAAGATGGTGTGACTGGTAGACTTCTGGTAGGAATATAAGATCGCCTTTTAATTAACTTTGTTTTATTATATTTTTTGAATATTTTTCGGTAGCTTTTATACCAGCTTGCAATAAAATCAACCCTGCAGGAGTGTGATAAATCGGGTTTTTTATTTACTATCATCAATATTTCATTCACACCAGAATTTCATCACGGAGTCGTACAAGATGTGCTCGCCGTGATAACAAAACTCCAATTTGAGTCGTTTTCCAGCCGCAAAGCGCTTCCATTCGTGTCTGTGTTCCGCGGGTGTTTTGGTATCTTCATCCACGCTTCACGCGTCACCGCGATGAAGTATATAATTTCGCTGACACCGACCCGGCAGCGTCGTAAAATTAAACTCACAGTCCTTACCTTCACCGCGTGTCAGCACAACCGCCCGCCTGCAAATTAGGGTCACGCTGAAGGATGGCGCACGCGGTGCGAAAACGTTTTTAATATCAACCGACTCGCGTACCTCGTACCCGCTCGCGTAACGACGCTTTGATTGGCTTTCAAGTTCATGTTAATTTCCGACCAGCAAACCACCCCTAAAAACCCGGGCAAGGTTTGTTTTAATAACCACACAGACGTATCGCACACGTACGGCGAGGCCGAGCGAGGCTCGCAGAGAGGATGATTTTTATTTCACCGTCACCATGGCGGTTCTCGTCTGCGAATGGGGCGGACCAAAACCCAGCTGTGTGTGTGTGTGATTACGTACAACATGGAAAACATGCTGCCGGGCTCGTAGCGACAGGGCGTTTGCTGGCGATTTACACTGATTTGCACCACCTCAGGTGCCTTTAAGAGATGGGTAAATCTTAAAGCTACATAAAATCCGAACAGCAGCTTAATGGGACGACCCATCGTGTTGGTGTGTCTGTGCCAGCATCCAACGGGAGGACAGCATCGCCCCGAGACGCGCTGTGTGTAAAACAATAAAGTTCCCGCACCGGCTTTAGTATTGCCGTTGATTACTTTCCACCATAAAGTGAGACAAAGATATGGTGGTAAATACGGCAGCTGCAAACCGTTTCCAGCCGAAGAACAGATCACCGCACCGCACCGTGCGTCCTGCTTCCCACGGGCGGACGCAATATATGAGCAACAGCACTCTCGGCACAATCATCCCAAACCCAAACCCGGTGGGTTCGTTTAATGTGTGTTGGTGTGCTACTAGGATCGGTCCTAAAGGAAGCGGTTCTAGTGGTAAGTAATTTCTCTTCACCTCAACACACACATACATGCGCACAAGGACATCCGTGTTTCAATGGGTTTCGACTGGCTGACGCCCGGCATGGTTGGTCTGGTGACGTACATACTGCCATGGTACAGCACTCAAGTGCATATCCATCGAGCACCATTGTGTGAGGTGTTTGTTAATTGTAGAACGACACTACGCTGACACCGAGCTGCTATTGTCGTTTGATCACCGTGACAATAAAGCAGACGCGTGCTCTGTTCACTTTACGTTCACCATTCGGAATTGGTTTGACACTTCGCTCAAGTATCCAAGAAAGTTTGGAGCATTAGCATTGGAAGCTAATAAATAGCTGCTAGAGTAGTTTTCTGCAGCTATGGATAAGTGGTTGGGAGTATCGGAAGTGTTTAGCATACATTTTCACTATAGTCGACTTCAATGTGTTTTTAATTACAGTCCGTTCCCGTCTTCTTATATCTCGCCATCTCCATCACCAGCTGATGTACACCGTTTTTACTAAATGAACAGTAAAATGTCAATTATGTTCCGGCATCCTTTGAGCGAATTTCCTTGTGTCGATTACTATAACGAAAAGTTTATTGTGTAACTAATATTTTCCCAAAGTGAAAACATGGTTTCTATAGCTTTGGAGGTGGCCTTTGTTCCGAAGCCTTTGTCCCCTTGCTGTGCCCCAAACAACACGTTCGATTCGTGCCCAGTGAGTGCCCTGCTGATAGATTTCTATGCGCTTCACCTGCGTTTGACATGAAGCAATTTAATAGCGCTTTTCGATCACAATTCGAAAGCCAACATTTCACGGAGCGTCAAACAAATCCGCGCGTAATAACACGTGCGAGCCAGGTTTGCCTTCATTTCAGCTTCAAATTTTGCTTCTACAGTGCTCACATACTCCGTCCCCTCTTGTAACAGGCAAAACCGTCACTCCTCCCGCGACCGGGTGTGGCAGGAAAACCGTGAATTGGGATTATGCCGGGGTGCCCTGCGTGTTTTTGCTCTCACTCCACCACGGCAAAGAACTTCCGGGAAATATGTCACACAACTTTCGTCAACATTTGTGTTCGCTGTAGCGCTCGCGTACGACAGCCGGTCGCTGCGACACGATGCCATACGTTTTCATTCGCCACGACAGTTGCAGGGATTCGGTGACGCGACCACGCTTAGCCGCACTTCCTGAGCGAAATCCTGCTGCACGAAAAAAAAGAAAACGGGGTAGGAAATTCTTCTGCCCTCTAGCCAGCGGAGCAGGATTGGAATCGCGATGGGGTTAGCTGTCGGTGGGGCTGTCTTGCGAAAGTGAACTCATTCTGTGGCGTAAACCGCGAAACCTCACACGATCGCAGATGGGGTTTATCGAACGGAGCGTACCATACCCATAATAACCGGCAAAATACGTCTTCCGGCGGTGGTGAAACGTCCCCAGCCATGCGGGGTGGAAATCAAAGAAAATTATGTGCCCCAGGTGAAGTGGCATTCTTGCTGCGGGTGCGGGAAGCGCTTTTCGAGAAGCGTTTCCGATTTTCGGCAGCATTGTATAGCCGCCGGCTAAGAAATTATGTGTACGAGTCGTACATTTTTCCGCATCACCACGAGAACACGCAGCATGTGTTCGAATGGTTGCCAATTTCCAACGGAAAACTATTCCCACATCCCCAACAGATGTACGGAATCAATGGGCGCCATTTCGTTCGATTGGTTCGCACTCAGGAGCGAATCTTACGGCGAAACGACCTCCCAGAACAAGCCCATAATCCGGCCGCGGCATGTGAAGCGGGAAACAACCCAAACAAGTGACAATAATCCTTCGGGCTATTGAAAACTCAATTTTGCTTGTTTTACACTGCGCTGGCGCTTCGGTATTTCCTGTGCGAGATTTCGCTTCCCGGCACCGCACCATCGGCTGATGGGCTTACATTAATTTTGCCGCCTGCCCGGGTGCTCCTTCCGTGGCCTCCTATTCACCCGCTTCCTGCGTTTCGTAATGTGTTTTGCGAGCGAGAAAAAGGTGCGTTCATTAGGGCGGAAAGTGGGACCATACGTCTTCATCGGGCGTTCATGCCGATGAAGCCGCTCGGTAGTTATTGATGGTAAGATTTTACTTTTAATTAAGAGCAACACTCCACGCGTTTCGCACGCACCGGCAGGCCAAACAAATGTAAGCCTTTTTCGGGCCCGCTCCGGAAGCCGCTTAGTGCTGTGCAGGTGTGGTTCGGTGCGTGCAGAACGTGGGATTTAGACAACTTCGGCGGCAACAAAACACCCGACAACACGAAACGGATTACGTTAATTTGACGCTGCGCGCTGCCAGCTTTGCTTCGCTTAGCGTTAATTGCTTCCCGAAGGCGACGAAGAAGAAGAAGAAGAAGCGCAAGAAGAAACATTCACATCCACCCCGGGTGTGATCCACTTACATCCACCGTGATGCCAGACACTGGGAAGGTGCGTGCCGGTGGCGATTCCTTCGGGACGTAGCGATAGAACTCTTCGCCCTCGAAGTACCATCGAACGGAGTAGAGGGATGCCTGTGGGCCAGAGCAATTAAATCGTGTTAGATGGATGCAAATGTCGCCACCCCGCGCCACGCCAGTCTGACTCACCTTTTCCAGTTCGAATTGACATGATAAGGTCGCCGCGTTGCCCATGATGACCGCCTCCGGGACGAATATTTTTAGATCTTTCAGGCTGCAGACTGCAAAGGAAGAGCGAAAACAGAATGGCAAATAAGCACATTACACAATCAGCTCGAACCGTGCCACAGTCGAAATCTGTTTTGATGCAACAGCTGCAGAGTCGTTGAACTGTGGACGAAAGCGGGAGTCACTGATAAGGCGAATTGGTTGGTGAATATGAGGCTATTTCGCACGCTATCGCTTCGCTGCACCCTGAAGGTCGCGATGCAATCGAAGACAGTAAAAATGCACGATTTAAGGAAAATAGAGAGTCTTCTCAAAAGTTTGTAGACCTGAAAACTCTCGTCATAAACACAACAACAATCTTCAGAAGTACAGAAACAAGTGATTCAAACCTCATGTCCGAAGCGAAGAAACGCTTTATATGACTCGCCATTAACTTGAGAACTGGGCTGCTTGCGTAATGCATCTTCACAACTAAATCTGAACTGAAATCACTCTGGAAAGGTCAACCTTGCAGAGATCTCACAAAGATATCTTGCCAACGCATTCCCCCGCTTTTAAGTCGAAAATTACCCACAGCCGTTCTGAAACGAACGACTGTGATCGCAATGGCGTCCTCTGGAGTGAAGCATGCATCTTAAAGGTGTGTCGATTAGCATTCGCACCAGCGTAGCCTCCACTTCTTCCTCTATTTATCTGAGCGGATGCAACTGTATGCCCATGATACGGCCATATGGCATTCATCGTCTTGAGCCCATAATTCATCCCCAAGGAGCCGACGACGGCGACGACGACGACGACGACGATGGTCACAGCCGGTAAACGATGACCGAGGAAACCATCGAGGTCCCAACCGGATAGCTGGGTTAGGTGTTACTCCGGCAACTCTTCCGCCGCACCCAGGAGAGACACTATTAGCCGGCAGGATGCAAAACGCACGGTATGAAATTGCCACAGGTTATTGTTTCATCGAGCGGGGAAACTTTTGAACTTGCGGAGTCGACTCGAAGCAGCACTTCGCTGTACGGGTGGGGAGTAGTGCTTAAGGCAAAGCACGACGGAGAATCTTGTCGCCGCCGGTCGCTCCGGAAACCGGAAAAGCAGTGGTGGTGGTGTTTCACAAATCAAAAACTTCTTCACTCGAGACCGGCTCGAGAACCGAACCGGCCCGGTCCCAGTCGCTTCCCGCCTCGGAAAGACAATCTCGAATTGATTGTTTCTAAAATTATTTCATGCTTTTGATCCCGGGCGCACAAAGTGAAACCCATCGCATCGGCAATATGTTTCCATTGTGTCTGGGCGGTTGGAGCAGGAGGAGGAGGGGGTAGAGAGTGTTGCATTTAATTTATGCGCAGCACTGTTGAAGAAGAACCCCAGCGTTGCTGCAGCCGGGCAAGTGGCTTTTTGGGTGGAGAATTTATGTCGGTTTCTTAGCCCATTCGAGCAAGGATTTGCCGGCAGACGGGATCCCTATCTGCAGGTGCTAAAATACACTCCTTACCCGGGTCGAAGTGCTGCGGGAAAATCAATAATGATGCTGCAACGATAGTGGCCCATTGTACGGACACGGTTGGCAGTTGCAAAGCGCCACAAAATGGATACCGTTTTCCAAACAGCGAGGAATCGTCGTGTTGGTGGAACGCATCCCATTGGGAGGGGGATTGAATAATGTTTCCAGTGACCCATTGAAAATGCAAAAGTCAGTGTGTAGGAGATGCAATAAACCACCTCGGCTTAGGGTTTCGTTAATGCATGAGAAAATGTGTCACACGGATGACTCGGAAGACTCCATACAGCTTGAACAAATATGCTGAATGGGTGATTGTCCACAAAGCGATCAATACTTTGAAATCAAATCATTAAAAGAGTGAGTCATAGGAAAGCGTTTAAGCTACAATAAAACCATTATTATGAAACCATTATTTTGAGATTTGAAAACAAGACTCTAAACCTGCTCTTAATACTCACCTATATGAATAACAATATTATTTTCAATCAAAAGTAAAGCCATCGTTAATAAGATATCTGTAATAAGATCTATGGCATGATAAACATGATTCACAGTGTCTCGTTTCCAGTGGTTCACGCATCATCAACATCGAGCCGGATACAGCTTCCACATGAACCCCAAGTTGGTCCAGAATCGACGGTAGCGGGCACCTTCACGGTTATCGCACCTTTCGCCTCGAAGGGCATCCCGCGGCAACCCGAACTGATACGATTCGACCGCCTCCGAAATGGTATATAAACCAGTGCCGAGCCTCACCAAGGTGCATCACTCGCTCAGTCGACATGCAGGGGATCACTGTGGTAGCGCTGGTCGGCCTGGTGGCCCTAGCCACCGGGTACGTGGTCGTTCCCGAGGATAAGATAACCTACGCCGACAAGGATTTTCTCGTGAAACAGAAGCAGATGCTGGAGGTGTTCCAGCACGTGCACCAGCACGAAGTGCACACGGCGCTGTGGGAGGTGTCGAAGGCGTACGACATCGAGCAGCACTACGACGAGTACAGCAATGTGGAGGCGGTGAAGCAGTTCGTCGCACTGTACAAGCACGGCCTGTTGCCGTTTGACGAGATCTTCAGCGTGTTCGACGATCATCACCGCGAGCAGGCAATCGCCCTGTTCCATGTGTTCTACTACGCCAAGGACTGGGAGTCGTTCTACAAGTCGGTGGTGTGGGCGCGGTTCCACGTGAACGAGGGTATGTTCGTGTACGCGGTCACCGTTGCGGTGCTGCATCGCAAGGATCTGGCGGGGCTGGAGTTGCCGGCACCGTACGAGATCTATCCGTACTACTTCTTCAACACGGAGGTCGTGCAGAAGGCGGCTCAGTACAAGATGCAGGGCTTCGGCGGTGTGAAGAAGGTGGACGGCGTCTACACGGTCGTGATCCCGACGAATTACACCGGTTGGTACGTGCACACGAACGTCGATCAGAAGGTGTCGTACTTCACCGAGGACATTGGGCTGAACACGTACTACTACTACTTCCACGCGGACTATCCGTTCTGGATGGGCGGTAAGGAGTTCGGTCTGTACAAGGATCGCCGTGGCGAGCAGTATCTGTTCAAGCACCAGCAGCTGCTGGCCCGCTACTACCTGGAGCGTCTGTCGAACGATCTCGGCACGATTCCGGAGTTCTCTTGGTTCAAACCGATCGTGACCGGGTACTATCCGAACATGCACTACTACAACGGTGTGGGCTTCCCGTCGCGCGACAACTACTACGAGGTGTGCACGCCGGATCACTACCACGAGATCGAAGACGTCGTGGAGTACGAACACCGCATCCGTGAGGCGATCGACCTCGGCTACATTGTGCTGCCCGATGGGCGTCACGTTGATCTGACGAAGCCGGAGTCGGTGGAGTATCTCGGCAATCTGGTGCAGGCCAACCCGGACAGTGTGAACAGCCGGTTCTACAAGTACGTCGGATGGTTCGCGCGCATCCTGCTGGGTGGATCGATCGAGCACTTCGAGAACCACAAGGTGCTTCCGGGTGTGCTGGAGCACTACGAAACGTCGCTGCGCGATCCGATGTTCTACCAGTTGTACAAGCGCATCATCCAGTGGTACTGGGAGTTCAAGGATCATCTGAAACCGTACACCAAGGAGGAGCTGAGCTTCGGCACGCTGAAGTTCGGAGCGGTCAAGGTGGACAAGCTGGTCACGTACTTCGATCGGTCGGATGCGGACATCACGAACGCCGTGGATGTGGAGGTGTACGACGAGACCACCATGAAGACGGGCGGTGAGCTGAAGAAGTTCGGCAAGATCGCTCACTACCAGGGCGAGGACTTTGTGATCAAGGCGCGTCAGTGGCGCCTCAACCACATGCCGTTCACGGTGGAGTACAGCGTGCACGCCGACCAGGACGTGAAGGGTATCGTGCGGATGTACCTTGGCCCCAAGTACGACCAGTACGGACACGTGTACGGTGTGAACGAGAACCGCGAGAACTTCGTGCTGCTCGACACGTTCGCGTGGGAGTTCAAGCAGGGCGAGAACGTGTTTGTCCGCGAGTCGTCGCAGTTCCCGCTGTACGTGCAGGACCGCACGCCGTACTACGAGCTGTACAAGTGGGTGATGGACGCGTACAACGACGTCCGGCCGTTCCCGCTCGACATGACCGAGGCGCACTGCGGCTTCCCGTCACGTCTGATGCTGCCGAAGGGCAAGAAGGGCGGCATGCCGTTCCAGCTGTTCTTCATCGTCTCGCCGTACCATGCGCCGGCCGTGCGGCAGCACGAGGGCTACGACTACACGCTCAACTGTGGCGTCGGATCCGGTGCGCGCTTCGTGGACTCGCTTCCGTTCGGGTATCCGTTCGACCGCCAGATCGACGAGAAGGTTTGGTTCACGCCGAACATGTACTATCTCGACACGATGATCTTCCACAAGAAGGAGGCCGAGATCAACGCTGTCCATTGAGGTGCTAATAAATTCTGATTAAAGTGTTCTTAGCCTAGTTGAGTTGTCCATATTCCTGGTGCATGATCCACTGGCGCACTTCTGTTTAATTTTGTTCTTCATCCACCGGAGTGGGGCGGAGGCTTGAGCAAAGTGTACACGCCGTGTTTGTGCAGTCATATGGAAGTGCCAAAGTTACACACAAGAACCGGCAGAAACTGGCCCGCGCAAGTAACACCGTGGGACAAAAACGCCTCACGCACCACGATGATGATGATGACGATGAAACGCGTCTGTGAAGTTTTTCTTCGTAATGTTGAAGCGGCTCAACAAACTTAATCCGCCTGTGTGGCGAAGCGACCAGCTCCGGAGCTCTACAATTTCAATTAAAAGTAATGGAAAATGCGCCGCGTTCCCGGGACTAGACTCCCGGAGACCACCGGTGCCAGTGGCTTGTTGTGTTGTAGCACACATTTTGTTTAAAATTTTACATATTTGCAGAGCTCGGCTGAGCAAACTTGCCGGTTCCGTGCCTCGCTGCTAGGAACATCCTATTCCGAGCCCGTGCTGTATCATATTCAAGAGTATGTGACCTATAAAACATTTTCATTGCACTACACATGCATGTTTGCTCAGTTCCACCGGTGAAAAACAGCGTGTTAATGTTTTCCACGACAACAAACAACCACTTTCTTAACGCGAAAATAGCAGCAAACTACCTGTTCCACTTCCACCTGGTCGCGAGAGAAAAAAAGTGGAATCGCTTTTATCATCCTGTTTTGTGTTGGCTTCTCCATTGCGCCTTCGAGTGGGTCAAGTAGTTATTCACCCTCATAACCACCACTACCACCGCCCGGTTAGCAGCAAATTATCCGTCATTATCGTATCATAATCATTTGCACTACACGCTATTATGCTTCGTGGCAAGTGGGACGGCTTCAAACGGTGGCCAAGGCTTCTGTTCCGTGTCGCCCTGGTCGTGGTGCTACTTGCCGCGAGCGATTGTCTCCGTGGCGGTCGTTGCGGGCGTGAGTCCTTATCCGTGTTTCCTTACACGGTACAGTTCGTCGGCTTCATAGAAACGGTACGCGAACGGCGACGAACGGACACAAACGACTAACGGCCATGAACCAGATCGGGGCAGTGTAAATGTGACTCATTTTATGCTCCCGTCAAGCGAGATGCATCAAACTGTTTGAAGTAAACGGCAAGCCTATAAAAAATTGTTTCAAAATGTTCTAAAAAACATACTCACCGTTTGAGATAAGCTCCGTTAACGCGATAAAGCAAAGCAGAATCGAACTGAACCATCCGTAGCCAAATTTCCTTCGCTTCATCATTGTGTACCGGAGTTCCCTGGAAATAGAGATGGAAACGTCAGCACTTAAAACATTTCTATCAAAAGGAAAGTATGAAAAAATTAAGGTTCAGTTAATTGATTTTATAAAAAATAGGATGAATCGGGCCAATTATCTTTAGTGTAGTAGCAAAAGAAATAATTTTTCGTTCAATCTAGGATAAGTGTATCAACCACACAAAGGTTAAAGCTACACTTCAGTATTGGTAACAAATCTATCGGTTCGAATATTCATGAAGATTTTATTGGTGATTATTTTAGGATATTTGTTTCTAGCTCATGTTCAATAATGTCTTCGACCAGTAACGTCCAACCAAATCTCATTAAAAAAAATCAATAAAGTGTACAGAAAATCATAAAAACTAAATTTTCCTTAATAACGCAACAACTGATTCCATTCCATGATGCTAATCGAATAAAAAAGCTGCCAATTTATGTAAACGAACCAGATATGCGACACTACGCGAACGAAGCGTTACACTTCCTTCGGCCAGCACTAGTTTTTGGCCAATTTCGACGTTCTTACATCATCGATCGGTGCTAATTTTATGAACGCGTACAACTTTTCACTCAGAAAAGTGTGCGGTAAAAAGTGTGTATAAAACACGCTTCAATGAAACAATGCGACAACAGGAGCGACAAAAAAAAAATCGCCCAACACAACAAGTCCGTCCCAGCCACTTCCGTGCGACAACTGGACAAACTCGTCGTCGGAAGGCGGTGGAAAAACTATGCCCGAGGCGAGCCGTGCCACGTTTTTCACGTCCCTTTTGTCTCAGCCCCCGGCACGAAAACACCGCACAGGGATAAATAGTACGGGCGGGACGAAATGGGCGAACAAAGCGCAGAACGAGTTCCGAGGCATCGCACTCGCCAAACCGACCGAAAGGAAAAAGGAAGGTGCAAAAGTTTCGAACGGAATAATTTGATGATAACCTTCCGGTCGGAGCCGGCAAGAGAAAAAAAAGTGAAATTATGCAAATTTATTCCAGTACAACTGCGGTAGTGTGGCCTGCTCGATCCAAGCCGGGCAAGGACGAAAGAAGTAACCATCCATCCGTTTCGTTTCGGTACCGTGCGTAAGGTTGGCGGCAGGAGTGCGAACGCCCCGGAGGTCCTTCCGTTGCTTCCTTCAGCTTCTGCCTCTAAGCCAGCCGGGCCGAACCGCTTCGGGGGATTTTAGTGAGGCGTAGAGAGATGAAGTTTTTCTCGTGTACAGAGTCATGATTTTTGCCACCGGGTCCCTACCGGGTGCCCGTTTTACCCGTTCGCCGACGCGCCGCGAGCATCCTCGTTCGTCTCGTGGCATTGCAAAACCACCGAAACGACTCCGCCCGAACCGACGCTAACGACGACTAGTCACCAAGGACGACAGCGGCGATGACGGCGCCACCGTCAGGGAGCGTCATTGCAGAAAAGCTGTTTAATCAGCGTTTTAAGCACAAAAGTTGTGTAAATGAGATTTTCAAAAAGCTGGAAATGATTGATGTTTGTTTTCGGTTGAGCTTGTCTGTGTGCGGTCTTTTTTTTCGCCTGCTTGCAGTTTTCTTCGGGCAGACGTTGTTTCGCACCGCAATTTTGAAGGGTTTTAATCGTGCGCAGAGAAGCCAGTGGAAGTGGATCTGCTCCGCTGACAGTGTGCGAAGGAGCTGTCTGGTTGTCAATGCCTGTTTTTTACTCGACACAGTAATGTGAACGATTGCGTGCGATGATGGAACAAGATAGTTAACGCTTGTTTCAGAGGAGACATTACTTCATATGTCAAAAGAGGATAAATTTTATCAACATAAGGCAGGTTCCATTAAAATCCAAGTGTCAGTTCTGCCATAATGCCCCACTTCGAATTGAACTTTGCGCCCCTCAAACACAAAGCATTTAAAATAATTTTCGATTCAGCCAGAACTTTCTCGCCCGAACTTCCATTCCGCGGCAGCAAGTTTGCTTCCCGGAATTTGGCCTCCCATTACGGTGAATGCTGCCTTCCATTACCGTTAACGTTTGGCGCTCGACCGATGCGCGCAACATTTAATCGAAAACGAAGATAGCTGCTATCGTGCAGCACACGGCAGCAGACCAGTCGCCGGGAAAAAGAAATCGTTGCCAACAACGCACAATAACAGCCGCCGGGAGCGAGCCGGCAACACCAGCAAGGTTGGTGTGAATGGCAAAACATGCGCCCTGCATCACTGGCGTGGCGCGTTATAGCGACGTTCGTTTGCCCGAAACGTGTGGTGCCGTGGGTGGCAAAGGGAGTGGAGAGAAGCGTTTTAAATTGTTTACATTACCATTAAATCTAAATTATGTACAATTTATTGTTTTCAAGAGGTTCGCCCGCTCCGTCCGTCCGATAGCGTTTCCGACCTGACTCAGCTGCCGTACGGTCTTGCGGGACCTGTCCAAAATCCGGCTGCCTTGGCATCGATCGCTGGGTGGGTGGCGATGTGACACGCGGGCACGCTGGGGACGGCACGAGCATGATTTAATGCGAATGTCAAAATTTACATACGCCAGGTGATCGCCTCGAAGGAAATTGAAATGCCATCCTCGTTTTGCACCCCGAAACGGGTTTTGTTATTTCCAATAGTGATAGTTGCTGTTTGCATTCTTGCGATGTGCAGTGCTGCATGTTACGAGAGGGAGGTGGTTGTATTGTAACAAACTTGAAATGAGGGAAAAAAACCCTTATACGTCTGTGTCAACAAGATATGTTTAATACAATATATCGAAATATGGATAGTTTTGATGGAACAGAACAAGTTTGACTAAATATAAAACTTTAAAATTGATAATATCCCTTCATTTCTAGTGATTTTCTGTTGAAATGAAATTTCTAATGAAAAATTCTAATGAAAAAATATGAGATATTGTCATGAAATATACAAACAAAATACATAAAATTATCTTTAAAAACTTTGTTTTGGTATATGACATCGAAATAACGAAGCATACAGTTCGTATAACAAGCAAAGCATGTTAACGCTTCGTAAAAGCTAAAACATCGTTCAAATAATGGCGCCAAAGACGAAAGTTTGCTATCTGAATAAATGATTTTAAGGCAGCCTCGTCTTGCTGAACCGATCTCTCATCTAATTCCTGGGCGATGGGCAGGATAATTACATGCTCCACAAAAGCGTCCGCCTTATCGACACCCGGCGTCTAATCCTCCGTCATCGTGATATGTCGTGTTTGGCGAGCGACGCAACAAGAAACCATCCGCCCGGGATGGCCGGAATGTTAACAGATTGGAGCACGGGCCACGTCCGGCTTTGGCGGGCCGCAGCAGAAGAGCGCAACGGAACAACGCCGAACGGTCGATGCACGATTCACGTACACAAAAGCCTGCGCCTAAGCTAAATAGACACGTTGAGTGCCACTACTTGGCACGGTTGAAAGCACTCTCGTGCGAACCTGTCCTGCCCACTTAATTGCCGGCCCCCGGGAGACAAAGAACCCGTGTGTGTGTCCTGTGCAGGGCCCGTGCGGTGTGGTAAAAGCACTTGCGAAACCGGTGAAAAACTGCAACGTGGAGCACGGCCCTCGTGTGAGGGCTCGCGCATTGTTTGTCGCGCTGCCGAGGCGAAGCGAACCGGACGAGGCATAAATGCGATCGGTAAAAGAAAGGAAGATTTAATGTTTCGATAGGATTAACTACGTTTTTTGTCTCTCTTTCTCTCTCCCTCTGCCCTTTCACGCTTCACCATCACAGCGAAGAAACACGAGACGAGTTGATCCTTTCATGGAGCGATTTACTCTGTTTTCCGATGGGTTTTTTTTTGTTTTCGCTATGTACTAGTTTTTCGCAGTGTTTATGTGAGTGTGAGCTTCGCTGCAGTTTGTTCTTCTTTTTTTTTGTTAGCGTTGCTCACGTCCACCCAAACGGCGGCGACGAGGCCCCATTCATTTATTGTTATCCTTTCTGCGTTGTTGTGTACTGTTTTTTCAGCGCTGGTGCTTTTTATTCTGTAAAGTTTCGTACCACGTACTGATCATGTCCTTTTCGACAGTGAAAAATTGTTTTCGGCGTATCGAAGCGTTAGCGTGCACAGTGGGCAAAACGGCTGCCGGATGTGGTAAAAATAAAGAAACCCAACGAAAAAAAAACACAAAATACAGCTACTGAAACAAATTATCTGTAAATGTGTTTCGTTCGTGATTGACTTGATCTTAAAAGCAACTCGCGGCCACTCTCGGCGTTCTCAAGATGATCAATTTAGAGGATCAAACAATACCGAACCGAACCGGTAGCCAAACGCTTAATGCAATTGTCTGCAGGCGGGACTTTTTTTCATACGCACACACCGACAAGCGATTATTGCACTTTGCGCCTGCCGGTGCCGGTGGAGGGCCGATGCACAACACATTTTTCTTCACTTGCCCGGCACAGCGCTGGAAAAGCTATTTTTTCCCCCGCGATGGGTATGGGTTTTGTTGGGTGGAACAGTTTTGGCTCGTGGAAAAGCGAGTCCACATTTTTCTACCCGCTCTGTTCGGCTGCAGCGCTGCGTACCCTTTTGTCTGGAGGGCGAAACGGTTCGAGTCCGAACCCGTTACCGAAGGAACCGTCGCTATTATTTATGTTTTTATTTATTTTACGCCATATTTTTATCCAATTCCGTGGTGTGAATGTATGTGTACGTGTGTGTGTGTGAAGCGAAAAAGAGAGCATGGAATGAATTGGCCGCCGTGCGATGGTGGTGATGCTGCATCAGCACCGAGGCAATCAGGAGATATATTTTCAAAAAAAAAAAAGATGGCAATAACCCACCAAACAACTCGCCGTTCATTGGCTTCCCTTCGGTGAGTTGTGGCCAGTGAACTGAACCGTGTGGCGAGGGTGCGCATGTAACCGTGCACCGTTCATTCTGCTCGGCCAAAGTCCTTTGTTGCTCTGATCTATTCAACCGTACCGTATATGCGCTGAATGATGAGATGTTAACCCGAGTAGATACACGCGGACATGTTTATGTTGCGAGTGCTTTGTTTTTGTTTGGCTTGTGCTGACTTTCTCTTCTGCCGGATGAACGAATTGACTTTAGTGGTAGCAGCAACATCGTCGATCGCTTTGTTTTCATAGGATGTGCAATATTTTGGGCCATATTTACAGGGATCGGAACAATAATTCTGCCCTATCATCGTGAGGTTAATTTATCGTAAGAATATGGTGTATGCTTGGGGGAACAATTTATCACAACTTAGTTTGTCTTGATTTCGGCAATGTATGAAAGGTTCACTTAAGAAAAAGTTCACTTGAACTAGGTAAAAAAATCGTAAAAAAAAACAAAACCGAGATTTCAATCACGGTACTTACCACGAGAAAATCTTTGAAATGTTAACATTATTAAACGTTATGAAATATTATACAATACAATACAATAAAAAACCAAAAATATCTATGTAGATCCGATAAATTTGACAAATACTTTAAGACGGGAACACAGCTTCTCAATTTCAACACAATATGCTTTCAAAAAATATCTGATAATCACGATTTTAATTTACCAAATAACTCATTATTTGAATTTCCATCGATAATGGTAAATCAGCGTTATTCGCTATAAAAAACCCCCCGTAGCCATTGATTGCTTCTCAAAAAAGAACAAGCAAAAGAATTCAATTGCCGAACCAATCGGTGTGTCTGTGGCATGGAAAACGAACTGCCATCATGATACCAACATTCGAATAAATTAATTAAAATTTTGATCACACCCTTCAGTGCTGTTTTGCACGAAACACCACCCAGCGGGAGAGAGAGAGAGAGAGAGAGAGAGAGGGAGAGAGAGAGTAAGAGAGAGAGAAGTTTATCCCGTCAAATTCTGCTCGTTTGGACGTGTATTTCCATTTATTTCGCTCCTTGCCGCACTGGCCGGCTTTTGTCTTGCGTGCACAAGTGGCAACGGGATAAAAGGATCCGGTTACGTGTGTGTCGGTGTTGCCTGTCAGTCGGGTTGATTGATTTCGCTCACGAAAGCTCTCCGCTAATGATGAGATGTCATTTGGGATTACGGTAATCTGGTGGGATTATTAAAAAATCAATTCCGTACACCGTCGCGTGAGGCGCGTGCGGAAAAGGAAAACTCAAACCGCTGCTAAGAAGGGTTTATCATAAAAGAATGATTTGACGCAGAAAGACGGAAGGATCAACTGCTCAGCACAGTTGTCACTTCAAAAGCGCTGAGCATTTGGGGCTCTTAAAGGTACATCCTGTGGGCTTTCCATCATATTCAGCCATCATTTGTTGTTCAAACCCACAGCAGAGCGTTCTGCGCGCTCTGCTACGACCCGCCTAGACCCGCCGTAATTGGGTTTTGCGACGGATATTCGGACTTGAAACTGCACTTCCGGTCCTATAATCCGGCACTGCCCGGCGTCGACCGCTCGGGCGACGTTTGATTTTCCAAACCAAACGCCGGTTCACAGTCGAACGAACCCCGAAACGGAACGTGCTCCGGATGTACGGTCGGCGGGCTGCGAATCGGCTTTTGCGCCCGCTTCGCCCTAATATCGCCATAATTAGCTCGACCGAGGCACCGACCACGACCACGATCACGAGCGGACCGGATGATTGCGGTATTTTTCTGCCTCCGTGGCTTTATTTTATTCTCCACCGGGGCGATTTATTATCATTCCCGATCCATACGGTCGGGATGGTCGGCAAAGCGCCCACGTGCGACCCGGCGACCGTTCGTGTCGTACGGCTCGGTTCCAGCCAGCCTACTGGCTTGACAGAGAGGGCAGATGATCAACTTGGTGCGACATTTTCCACCGACCATCGCAAACGTTCTCAGAAACGATTCTGCGATCGCAGTGGCTGGAATGGGCCTGGGAACGTGACAGCAAATAGCCCGTTCCGTTTTGAATGGCGAGCTAAACATGGATTTATCTATAAAGGTTCACGGAAAAGGGATGAGTTTGGTTTGAAAGCAACTTGGCTAACTTGGAGTGGATGTTTATTTTTAGTTTTCGTTTCTGAGTTTGATCACTTTTCTTTTTTTTTTTTTTAAGTTCCAGCATTTATAGCTTTCTCTAGAGTTCTAACTGTTAAACTGAAAACCGTTGTAACTATTGTTTGTATTAAATATTATTATCTGAAATATTTATTACAATTACATGAATGAAAAACACATCAAAAGATGAATATAATAAATTGAAGTAGGTAATGAGAAATAAACGAAAATACAACTCAATAATGATGGTTTAAGTGGAAAATATGCATCGGACATTGACGATGTCAATAGAGTTGCCTGTTCAGCGTTCATATACAGCGCATTTCGGGCAAAACAATTAAATTTAGTATTTCAATTATTAGCTGGTCGCTAGTTAATTGAACCTCTCTAAACAGCACATGAAATTGCTTCATTAACAGCACTCAGCGCTCTTTCTAAAGAAATCCAAATTGGTACCATTTTCCCTTTTTACGAACGATAAAGTCTGCATGGCGATTTACAGGAAGTCATTTCGGGAACTATAGAAAATTTATTTCTAAACACAACAACCATATCCAGTGCGTTCTTTCTCTCCTTCGCACACGCAAGGTCCATTTTGCAGAGGACAATTTCGGGCGTTATTAGCGTGCTTTCGAATAGCTTTAAATTACCCTCTGCCAACTCATCACACTGCCTTTCACGCTTCCGTTCTCGCCTGCGCCACGAACAAATCTCGCCTGATTTTCCATACAATTTGCTCCAGCGGCACCAGGCAGCAGCAGCAGCAACAACGGCCACCTTCGGGAGGTCTGGGAGGCTGAGCAAAACCGAAAAAAAGGAACGAAACTCGTCCATTCAGCAGTAGGACAAATAAAATTTCACCATAAATTAGGATGAGCTGCTACGACAAAATAAATATCTGCCCCTATGCTGGCGGAACGGCAACGAGTTGCTGCATGCCCGAGCGTCAGAGGATGAAATGACAATGTGGGCATTTTTCATGTCTTCACTCCCACTCGCCCATCACCACCCACCCACCACCATGGCAAATGCGTAGGCATCCTCGCACCTTCAATCACGGCGTGCTGCCGTTGCTGCTGGTTGGGGCGCTCGCCTGCACGCGGCACACACACACACACACACACACACACAAACACACTGAAATCGAGCCAAGCACCCTTCAAATAGAAAAATCTGAGCTGGCAATTTTACATCTTCTTTTTCGGTGGGCCCAGTGCCGTTGGTTGAATAAATTTGCAATCTTTCAAAATGAGATAACGCTTGTTACGCGCCCACTTTCCCGCACCGGCACACGACACCCCTGTGCGCCCGTGGTCGAAGTGTATATAAATAAATGATTGCTTAATATTCAAGAGTCATTCCCGACGCCTCTGGTCCTTCTTTTTTTGTGAGCGCGCTGTCACGGCAAGGGGTAGAAGCGGCGAGGTGTCACGTACCCGGGCCGGCGGAACAATATGGGCCTTTAGGTAGAACCGGGGCACCCGGTTTCGGGTGACCCTGTTGCCCCACCTCGTTTGGTGAGCGACAACGCTTTAGCCATCCATCAGCTGTTGTGACTTTGCTGACACTCACTTTATTCTTTCGCTCATGACTGTAAAATTAGTTCGCTCGTTGGCGTTGCGAGCATATTCATGAAAATGGGTGCTGGGAGCTTGCAAGGGGTGTTTCTTTGTTCTGTGTCGGATGAGTTGTGGTTTCAAGACGCCGGTGAGGATGAAAGTGATTCCATTTTTCCTTTTTTTTTTGGTGCCCCCAGATACTTGTTGACAGATGGTTTATAACGACTATTTTTGGGGCTATTAAATTGAAGTTTAAGTAGTTATATATGTTATGCTAACTTCGTATATTTCCAGGATGTGATGGAAAAGTATAAGCTCTAATAGAGTTTTGTAATTCCCTCGTATCGACTGCTAGAACAAAGTCACATTAACGAACACTGCATTGAGTTTTTCTTTCTGAAAACCAATTGATTTAATTGATTTAAACTATGAATACCCTTCAATTAGCAAATTTTAACAAGTCTTTCCATATTATTGTGATCGATTCAAATGAATTTATGTTCAGACGACTCCTGGTAAGGCTTTAGTTGTTTTTTTTTTTTATATTGTAAAGGTAGTTCGAATTAAAATCTTCTCTAACAATCCAATATTTAGAGTTGATTCGATCGATCACGATTTAAGGTTCAAATGATAGTGTTGAGTAAGTTGAACGATAACAATTTCGAACGAGTTTTTCCTACCAAGCACGGTTAGCCTTTAGAAGGCAAATAAGCCTGTGAAATACCATTTCAGCATGCCACAATTCACTCCGATGAGCCGTAATCCTTTTCGGTCGAGAGAAAACAAGAAAACAGCTTTCGCTCCATCTGCGCCTACCCGCCAGCGCTGGGAAAGTTTCATTACAAAAACCCCTTTTGTCTTTCTCGAAATTCACGCAAAACTCCCATTACACAACCCACTATCGGTTCGGTGGAACTTCAAAGCGCGCATCGGGTTTTTGCATATAATGCACCTTGAAATCGTTCAGGAAGGAAATGAAGCAGCAGCAGCAGCAGCAGCAGCACCGGCAGCAGAGAATAGGAAAGAGCTCTCAAGGCAGCAGGCAAACAAAAAACGCCATCTGGCAACCAGATCCGGGCCATCACCGTGTTGTTTGAGGACGGCAACTTTGGCGGGCCGGCGAAGTGGGATTCATTTACACTCGCTCACATCGCGCTCACATTTCCCACCCCAACCCCCCAGGCCGGAAGCTCATTTCGGGCGCACGTAAACAGAATCGGAAGCGCGGAAATAGCGCGGAACCCGTACCGATCCCGGGAGCCGCAAAGTTTCCAATCGTTTCGCTTTCGAATCAAAGTTTTTCGCAAAAAGTAATCAACTCACTTCGGTTCATGCGTCGTTTGCCCGGTTCCAGCGCGAATGAAGTTGCTCCAAAAATGTTCGCTTTCCAGCGCCATTCTGTTTTCATTTCCGCGCTGATTTCCTTTCGGCGCAGCGAGATTTCGCTGCTATGATCGTGTGGAATTTTTCGATTTTTTTTCTTGTTGCTTTGCTCTTGTTTTCGATTCCCCATCGAGAGTGCCTTTGAGTTCGATATCGAAATGGCTCCGCCAACCGTGTGAATCGAAGTTTTTCGCTTTCCGAACTCGGCCCTCCACACGCCTCCCGCCCATCGCTCCTTCTCCAACCCACCGGAAGGAAGGAAGGAAGCAAACGCTTTGCTAAATGCACTTCCAGCACGCCCCGCTACGTAGGTGAAACGCCGGCCTTCGATATGCAGATTTAAACGAATAAAATGTGATAGATTAAAATGAGGATGAATTCTAATAAGCCACCGGGGGACGCGCTTACATTTTTGCTTCCATTTCCATCGACGGCTTCTATCGGATGACGCGTTTGCCGAAAAGCATTATCTGGAATCGAGTGACAGAGAGAGGGAAAGAGAGAAAAAACGGTGAATTCATTTCTGTGTTGCTGCTGAGGCTGAAGTAAGTTTACAAAACGATTAGGACACCCCGATTCCACGGGCCGACGGCAACGAAGGGAAATAAAAAAAACCTCTAACTTTTAACTTAACCTTTGACGATCGAACCGTTCGGAAACTGCTTAAGAAAAGACGATGAATCTGAAATTTAGATAAGCCGCACCCCGTTGCGTGAGTATGCAAAATACTTTCGAAAATCTTCGCATTGTTTCCGACCAGGAAGGGAGAAGGAAAAAGTTTACCAATCATGGCGAGAGCAGAAAAGTATGGAGAAAAGTTTCCAAATAATGCTCAATTTTGCTTTTCGATATAACAAAAGAGAATGCCATTGATATGACTACCTTAAAACAAGAGTATTAGGGAATGGAAAAGTAATGATAAAAACAGGAAAACATCATACTTTCAACTCGTAAATTCTCCATCTTGAACACTTTTTACATGCTCCACTTTGCCTACAATGGAGCTTGTAGGAGATTTTCATACAATAAACCGACTTGACTTGAAAGATGTACTCATTGGTATCCTTATCCTTTCTAGGATTTGTAAGCTTTGTCAATGCAAACAATTACTAACAAAAAACCATTTGGTGTTCCATTCATCCAACAAGAATTTGGCTATTTAAAGTTAAAAGTTTTAGATGCATACCATAGTTAAGTTATTGATACATGTCATACTTCCGAAACCGAAAGAAGAATTAAAACGAAGAAGAATTATTGTGCTTATATAACTCCCGGAAATATCAGAAAGCTTACAATGAGGACCTAATTATTTTCTTATTGCTCCGTAACATAACTCCCCTTCAAGCTGTGCAGCAAACGGCCATAACCAAAAAGTTGTTTCCAAGAAAAACAAATGCATCACCTATGAAACCCAACCCATGGAATAGAAACAGATTTACGTCCAGTTTACTTTGCTGGCCGCCAACTTCCCATCCCGGAACCGATCCCAATACGCCCGCACCGCAGCGGAAGTAAAGCACGGACAATTTTCCGTCGCGTTGAGTGAAATCTAATCTCGCTAATGAGAAAATATGACAGGCTTACGACACACGGTGCCCCGCCTCTCAACGGTGAGTGGCCCGCAGAATCCGGCACACCCAACACACCGGTCGAAACGCATGTGCGCCGCCCATAATGCGCCCCCGAGCCGAAAAGTGGCCCCTCTCCAGCCGACCATTACCGAGCGCTCCGTCGGGCAGTTTGGGGCTTATCGGATTGAAAATCAAGGCCCATATCGGGACGCGTTTCGTCCGGCCGTCGTGTGGCACGGACAGGCCACGGACCCACATTTCCAACGCAAAGTGTCATTATTTTTATTTATCAGCTCCATCTCACTCCCTCGCCCATTGTTGTGCGTGGAATGGCTGGTGGGCTCGGACATTCCGGGACACTCCGGGAGTGGGATCCGAGCATTGGATCGGATTATCGCGGGTTTCTGCTCACCGTACGGCCCGTATCGATCGGTTCTCTAACGTTCGTTAAATATCTCCATTTCCTTCACTCAGTTTGGCACGGTTTGGCTCCCATGCAGCGACTGTCAATCGATAGCAAGCGAACCGTATCTAATGAAGCTTTCAGCAGCAGCACCAGCAACAGCTCACATGTTTGCCAGCAGACCCGTTTCGGTATCGCAAACTCGATGAACCGTCCCCGGTTCCGACCGGCTTGCTGGTAGATTTTAGATAGCGCAGACCTCAACTCAGCGGACAACCGTGAATCATGCGCTTCCCTTTCCCGCGGCACGGGAACCGTTTCGTTTGTTCATTCATTTGGTGAATTGAAAAACATTTATTTGCTTGCAGGAGGCTCCTGGTGGGAGCCGGAGCAAAAATACGCAAATGGAATATGGGAGGGAAAAAAATGCTACCTGTAACTCGCCGGCTCTGCCGGGGCGAAACAAATAAACCCGAAAATCTATCGTACCCTCGGGCGTGACGCCAATCGTGGTCACCGAGGCACTAAGGTCACGAACGAAGCCGCGTCAAAGATTGGCTAGGACTGCATGCACCAATCGAGCTTCCCACGGAATTGGAAGGCAAGTCCTAACGCGTTGGACACAAAAAAACAAGCTAAACACAAAAAGGACGAAAAAATGAAATAAATTAATCGAATGCGTACCCAACTGCCTCCGCCCGGGCCCGTTCGCAACGTTCGATGACAGATCGAGCCCGGCAATCGGGCTAGGTTCATTTGATGGAGCAGTTGTCCGCAACAGTCCATCGTGCCCTTTCGGGGGCCGTTCTGAACATTAGTCTTCCTGAGAGAGTCGAAACGGAGGTCTTGGTAAGCAATGGCGGAACAAAAAAAAGTACACCCGCACAAAAATTCGTTGACGTTCGATTGCGGATCATGTTTCGGAGGGTGCCTACCGTGGGGGGTGGGTGAAACCAATTTCGGGCTTCAGGCGCTCGGGGCCGGGCTCGTTTTCGTAATAGTTATAACTTATCGACAGATTGATAAATGTTCACCCCGAGCGGGAGCGGGCGGACACTTCAAGGGACGGGACGAACCGCACCAATTCGCCTAAAGCTTCAACACTCAAGCTACTCTGGCAACGGAAAGCACAGACGTAGTGAAAGCTATGTTTGATTCGTGTTTTTTTATGCATCCAGTGACTATTTTATGCTGTTTGTTTTTTGCTTCTCTCAACACGCTTCGCATGCCACCGGTGACGACGGTGATCACGATGATGATGGTAGTAGCTCCTTTCTACGGAGAAGAGAGAGGGAGAGAGAGAGTTGCTGCTTCTGCTACTGAATGGAGAAATGCTTATTCATCATTTTTGCCACAAATAAGCTTACGCACCGGCCCAGGGCGAAACCACAGCACGCACACCATCACGGGAAAGCTCACGTAATGAAACGACTTTTAGTTGGCTGGCAAAAAACTAGTTCCCCCGGGGGGAGGGAGGAGGCCTCCACCCCATCCTCCACCCGCCTGTGCGTTGATTAAACGAGCTGCACCAAAAATCACGCCAAGTGTCTGAGGTCTGAGACACGTCCCGTGGCGGTGGAAGCCAAAGTCACAATTCATTGTACCCCGGGACATAACGTACACACATCGGTGATTTATGGGAAGTAGATCGATAACGGGCACGCTTGTTCGGGGCCGACATGAGACGAGTAGGAAGAGAGAGGATACGTTGACAAATTTGTTGATTGAAAGCCTCTACGCGTTCTCGGCATAGGCCACGGATAGGTCATGTAGGATGTAGGGGTAGCAAAAAACTATCCCAGCTCATAAAAATGTTTTACACATTCGTTTGGTTTAGTGGCAGATGGCCCGTACAAGGCACAGATAGGCTTTCCGATGCATGAATTTCGGCAATATCGATAGTATTGGTGTGTAGAAAGATTTCTATTGTTTCTAAATATAGCACATTTACTGGGATATTACTAAGAAGGATATGATTTCCTTAGAATTGTTCCAAACATTAGACACTTGACACTTGAGTTATCAATCCCTACATACCTTTCACAATTTATATGAGGACAACGTTTTGTTAACCTTTCGATTGACAGTTGTCATAGTTAAGTGCGCAAGGACATACAATCTTTTCACCATTTCACTGGAGAACACCTTCAAAAATTCACCACACAACCGGAACAGCGGCTCCTTGAGCTGCCACCACACTCGACGTCTCACAGTCTCGGCGCACTCACAGTTGATCAAAGAAAGCTAAACCCACAAACAACCCGTACCACCGCGGGAAGCACGGAACCGCACCTCGCTGCCGCGCACAAACAGTGCGGTGGCACTAAAACCGGAAGCAGCATATGCACCGTTTACTGCTCCACGAGTGGCCGAGCCACTGCCGGCGCTGGAACGGCTGTTACAACTTACGATTGCCTTGGGAATGGCTTTCGCTGCGGCCAACCACAGGCGGCTGGACAACTGTGCGGTTACAGCAGCGGAGGATGCTCGTTTAAGGACACCATCCAGCGTGCGTCCTTTTGCCGGCGGCGATGTGACTGACCCCAAACAAACGCGCCCAGACACACACACACACACGCTCACTAGCGGGCTGTATCCATACCAACATATAAAGACGCACACTATGATTACAACGGGGCTGAACCCTACGGCACGATGCTTCTGGGTCGGGAACCCCGGGAATGCAATAAACCCAGCGCCTTACGTCTGTGGTGACATTAAGGCACACAAAACACGACCATTTTTACGATGGTCTCAAATAAACAAGTTATTAAACAATTTTCGTGTTATTAATAGTAGTGGCTGGCAGGAGCCGGCGAACCGGGAAGCCAACGCATCTTTATGAGGCCACATAAAAGTGTCATAAAATTAGGACGGCCTGTCGTTTTTGTTCCCTTTTTTTTGTCTTGCTCGCCACCCCCGGTTTGCTGCCGTTCTGAATCGCCCGTGTTCGTGTGCTTCCGGGACACAGAGAGAGAGAGAGAGAGAGAGAGAGAGAGAGAGAGAGAGGGAAACCGCCCGAAACGGTGGCGACGATAAAACTCCATTAAACACAATCACTAATGTGTAGCGTTTGATTGCGCTGTTGTAATTAACATTGTTTCGTGTTGCTGCTAATTTGCACCGCGGAAGCGGCCTTTTTTTAATTAAGAATACAGTTTGAGACAAAGCAACACAAACGGTTACGTAGCACAGAAATGTTGTGCAAATTTTGTACGCCACACAAATTGATGGCGAAAATTTGTTTGAGAAATAAATCAAAATTGCTTTTTGATGAGCTTGCCGCGGGAGCTTTCGGGGGAATTTCAAAATCGACCGGCCCGCAAGGGATTTGTCAACGCCCACACACGCACACATTCGGTGTCGGTGAAAGTGTTTCCCTAAACAAAAGTAAACACAAACACTACAAAACACCATCATCATCATCGCCGCCTACGCCATCCCTTCGGGCGGCGGTGGCCGTCAAAATGACGAGCGGTTGCCATGACGAAAAGGAAAACATACGAAACCCACGGACATGTTATTTCTTCTTCTTTCGGTGTGGCGTGGTATGGGAGGGTTTTTTTTGTCGCGCTTTTACTGTCCTGTAGTGTGTTCGGGGTTTTTCCCGCTTTTTGTTTCTTCGCTCCGTTTTCCCGTGCACCCCGGCCGCACGCACAGCATTCCGATCCATAAACAGAGTCTAAAATCATTTTTATGTTCACGCATAATGGCGGCCACCTACCCTAAACCAATATCCCGGAAGCAAGGACATGGTGGATGCGTGGCGGGAGGCATAGGAGGAGGAGGAGAAGCCCCCAGCCGACGCGAAGGGAAGTGGAAAACGAAAGTCAAACCAGCGTGCCGGGCGAGTGAGTAAAAAAGAAGGAATTCGTTTTTTCTCTCTTTTCGGTCCGTACAGCGGCAAACCGAGGAGGCGCCTCCTCGCTGGCGCCAAAAATAAAGTGGTGATGAAATATATACGACGATGGATTGGAGCTGAGAGCACAATCTGGCGGCAGATAAGTGAGTGAAGAACTTCGTACTGTTTCTGATTTTTTTTTTCTACATTCCCTTTCCCGCGCGCTCTCTGTCTCTTCGCCGCCGACCGTTTGCTTAACGATCGCTCGCCGAAATCGCACCGCCATATTTGAGCTTTGTGTCAAACATATAAGTGAGGATGGATATTTTTGACTTTTTTGCTTCCTGCTTCTTTTGCCCGGTGCCTTTCCCTGCTATGACTGATGTGTTCGATACTGCGAGCGACCCGTAAGCCGCGTTTCCGAAAGCGCGTCGCTTCTTTGAGCCCACACATGTTCGCATGCTTACCACAATCCGTTTTTCGCAGTGGGAATGAGCTTGCGTATGTGTGTGTGCGCACGGCTTGTATTACACCCTTTTTCAACCGATAAAATTGGTGCCAACCGGAGCACCATCAATGGAGGCGCCTGGTGGGTGGTAGAACTCGAATTTTCCGGAAAATCGCGAACGTCCAAAATAAATGGTGTTATTAATAAATTGTCACCACCCGTCGCACTTTTCGGAAGCGTTTCACTTTTCACATTTACAAGGTTTTTTTCTTTCTCATCGAAATGAGTCTGTATTTTACGAATCTCTGGAAACGATTTCGTCCCATCCGAAAATAGAGCACGGTGCGGCGAAGCAAGTGGCAGCAACGGGGCTGACCATCGACCATGCCACTTTAGAAGAATGTTGCCGGCCCTGTGTTTGCAAAAGGAAAAGCTCAAAGATGGCAAGGCACGGGAAGAATCACACAGTGCAGCAGGGCGTGCGTGCGGTGGAAAAGAAGCTTAGAAGGGAAAACACTTAAGAGCTTTTCAGACGGTGTATTGACCCGTATAAGAGCGCCCGGCACACCCGGTAGGTGTCAGCCAGCCAGGGACTGCAGAAAGCTAGAGCGTGTAGCACCGAGCAAGTTGACCCGAGGACGTTTTCAACAGAGCAGGATTTTACACACAGCCCAACAGATCCGAACTGATCCGATTCCAGGAAGGGATCATTCAATCCATGCAGTGCGCCCCTGAATCCGGAGACACGCCGCAAGGGCGAGTGGTGAAAATAATGGCCCCCGCCCTGGCTTCCGTGGGAAAGAGCAACCGGATTGAAACATATGACAGGCGTCGGTTCAATTTTTTAGCCTAAAGGAGTATGAATAAAGGATGGGAGTATGTAATGGGGAAACCGGCGTGACATCTGTACCAGGAACGAAGGTTTCAGACGGGGATTTTCTTATAAGCCCATAAATTCAATAGCGGAGCAAATTTGACGGGTACGGAATTTGTAAGCGAGATGTTGCAGCTTATAAAGATAAGTTGCTTGGAAGGTCGCCACAAGAAATGGATTCAAATTTTTATTACTGAATTAATATCTCACGTAATGATTTTCAATGAAACCTTTCACACATTTACGTATTCATTGCACAACGGGTGCAAAATACAAATCACTGCGTTGTTTTCATTCCAATCCAAAAATAACATAACTAACGCCCATGGGCTTCGCTCACAGGCGTGCATACAGGAGCCAACATTGTAATCAAATCAGATTCAGGATTCATGATGCCACCATACACACATCCGCAGGCACCCATTCGCACTCGATTCCACCGAAGGATGCCTGCAGAGAGGTTCCGTTCGCATCCCCACCGGAGGTGCCCATCTATCTAATGATCTAACATGTGTACCAATCGACAATGAACAACAAGTTCATCCATCAGCAAACAATGGGTTTTCGTGTAGTCAACAACAGTAACAGACTTCCCTTCGCTTCCACGCACACACACGCACACACATACACCCGAAACCTTCCAAACCAAACCCCACGCTCACTCGGTACGTGCTTGACTTTTCGCCCGCTGCCGAAATGTCATCGTGATGTCAGCCAAAATTTGTAGCACACACATTTCGCCATTTATCAGCACTCGGAAGGAGTGTAGGCCGACGGGTGGGAGTTCCGCGATGCGATTGCCCATCTATGCCAACTGCCTTCCAGCTGGAAGCACCGGCAGCGGCTTTGGATGAAACGTCGTTACTGCGGGTAGACACATTGTCTGTGCGCGACTGTAATCGAGCGCAAAATGTTTGATGTCACAATGCTTTTGAAAAAAAGCAAAGGTCGAAAAGCTTTTGGTATTGAAAAAAAAACTACTCAAATTAAGTTTAAAACGAAAACAATGTTTTCATTTATATTATAATCAAGTGGTAAAATAATAAATTATCTTAAACAATTCAGCACCTCTACTAAAACGTTGAATGTTAAGTTTTCCATCAAGTTTTTCTCCAAAAAAATGCACAACCGTAGATAAACAGAACAGTTATCACAAAAGTAATAAATAACCTTGAAAAAAGATACAATTTTGTTTCTGTTGAATGTACTTTGGAACTTAACTAAGAAAGGTAGTGGAGATAAAATGAAATGTAAAAATGGAGAAAATAATGAAAATAATGAGAAAATAATAATGAAATACCTCAAAAACAAAATCGGGTTCCTATGTTGAACATTTCAACGAACTATTCCTTCAGATTACAACGATTAGGGATGATTTTGTTTATTGCTAACCTTTATGGTTCAGAAAGTTGTATAAAGATAAACATTTTAGATTTAAAACTAATATGAACTGAAGCGCTTTTCACTAGCAATTCAATGAGTATATTGCAAAAGTAAGCATTAGCTGATGTAACTTAACAAACAACGCTAGTCAAAATAGACACTCCAAACAGGATATCAAAATTTACTCTTAAATAAACACTGCTTTAGTATCTTTGCTCTATTTCGAAAAGCCATCCCAGTTTTATACACCCGACCCAAACCCATTCTCGCTCGGGATTCCGAGTTGTCTTTCATCATCCCGTCTCGCGGCTCTCAAATCACTGTCAGTTGATGGTTTTCCTATTACACTGCCGAGTGCCATGGACATTGGAGCCTATCCTCGGCTCTATGCTCCTTCAGCCCACGCCCCACGAACCCAAAACCACCGACGACACCCAATCATTCAACTTCATTGTTTTACGCTAAAATCTCGCTCCCATCTTCCCGTTTGCTCGTGACGTGAGTTACTACCACAGGGAGCAAATATTACACCCAGACCAGCGTCACCACCACCACCACCATCATCGTACAAGCTTTTAAAGAGCCACAAAATAAAATCAAATCGGCCACGGGGGAACACTAGAGCGGCCCCCGGTTTTCGGTGCTTCGCCGGGACGGCCGGAAGTTCGGATACGTTCTTCAAGCGCACGGTGGGTAGTTTTGGCTAGCGTGATGTGATGGCGGGCGTCCTCTCGTGTGTGTAGGGCTGGTAAGATTTACACACCATCACGCGAGAAACCCCACCGGATCAGCCACAAAGCCAGAGTAGGTGAAGTGCGCCGGGTTCGGTAGGCCTTCATCACCCGGGAAGAGCAGCCGGTGTGGTCTCGGAGGAGCCATACTTTCTTTTTAGGATTTTGGCAGCTTCTGTCTACGCTGCTGTGGGGCCTACGGTGAACGTCACTCCGGTGCCTAGAAGAAAACCCATTTCATAGGCCGATGCTTCGCCTGGCAATGATGATGAGAGTGATGAGAATGATGATGCGAGTGATTGTGATGGTTCTATCGGTTTAAGGAGGTCGAACCGTTTCCGGGGACCTTCGAAAGAAAGTAATAAATTTTACAATCCCACTGGGATGCTGGTGTAATTTGTTTTCGCTCTTCCGTGCTGTATTTTTCATCACAAGTGACGCCTCGTGTGTAGAGTTTTCACGTAGATCGTGTTGGAAAACTTTTCGATGGCTAGGTAGGAGATTTACTTTAAAAAAGGTGACAAAAATATAAGAAAAAAAGGTAAATTTACACAACTTTACACAACAAAAAGGGTTTTTAATTCATTTCTCTGCTCTAAGTGCTGTTTCAGGCCAATACACGCCCTCATTCTTCATACCAGGCGCAACCGTGAGCTAAACGTGTTACCGATTAATTTATGTAGTAAAATCAATTAAAAAAGCAAACACTGCGATAAAGGTATCACCTGTGTTTTGAATATTTACACCAATGATAAATGAGTGCATCAGCAAAAACCGAGCTACCTCGACGCAGTTCTATTTTTAGTGGCCAAAACGAGCAACAGGACGAAATGAATTTATGACGGTTTAGGGTTGCGTGTGTTTGGGAAAACATTTTGAGGAGAATATATTGAATTTGAAACAATTTATTCAATATCCTGTACGTTCCGACTCTTTCCAGCTTTCGGCGCAACAAATAGCCACGGAGAGGATTTTTTCCATCCCTCTCCTGACTCCAGCGCCAGTACATTGGAATGTAAATCCATTGTCTATGATTTATTCTACATCATCTATTTGCTTTTCGCGTCGTCGCACCGGTGCGATTTTTCTTATTGTGACGCACTTCAACCCGTTTTCCATACCAGGCCGGGGTTGTTCCACCCGGGCGTTTCATCAAAAGCGTGCACCTGAGTGATGGGTATTGCTGGCTCGCCCCGGCAGACGGACATATGGGAAAGCAAACAACCCGAACGAGACAAGCAACCACTCCGCTAAACAAAACCAATACGAACGCTGCCGGACGACGCGCAAATGCTTCATCAGATTGGCATCGACACTGCTGCTGCTGCTGCTGCTGCTGCTGCAAATAACTGTATTTTGCAGCATAGTTTACCGAGGCCGGGCGCCATTGTCTCGGCTGTCTCGGCGCTGCCACCGCCGGTGCGGGCACAATGGCGCAAGGGAAAAATCAATTTGTCATCAAGCAAATTCAATTCTCGTTTCGAAGCGCGGCACATTCAAATAAATGCATCACGTCGGCTTTGCGCGCACGGTGCCCGGTGCGGTACTCGACGCGATGAGGTATTTGATTTTTATGACGCTTTGCCGAAAGTATTTAAAATCGATTTATCGCGAAGTCACGAATGTGTCGTACAAAATCGTAATTACCGTACTGTCCGAAACGGGCGCTGTGTGCGCTTGTGTTTGATTTGTTTCCCTGTTTTTTGCTTGTTTAAAGAGTGACGTTTGCTTTGAGTCGCATTTGTTGTCCCGACACTTCATCAAATAGCGCCAGAGCAATGGTTAAAGACACTTTGCAGCAATATCAGCAATTTTTATCGATTTATCATTCGTTGTACAAGATGTACTGACGTTTTGAGTTAAAGTTTTTTTTTCCTATTATTAGCTCCAGAATACCTATTTTTGGAATGTATAAACGAATGAAAGACTTTGGTTGGACTGATTTAGAAGATTTTCATTTGTGTTTTGCTCTTCTTGTTCAGGGGTTCAGGATTAATATTAATAAAGTAGCTTGAATAAACATTAGCATTAGTGTTTGTAATTGCATTTTACTACATTTTTTACAATTAATCAATTAAGAAACTAAGATCTAGGAATATGTTTGAGGAGCCAATCGTAAGCCCAATAATAAAAACTTCAACAAAAAAACATTAACAAACTTTATTAACCTAAATTTCTTAATTTAATTTAAAAAATAGTTATGAAGAAAAGCTAACCTTTGTTGCAAAATTAACCAAGAAAGTTGTTTTTTTCTATTCTTAGCTACTCTTAGTTCTATTCATAGTCATATCCACTTACACGAGCTGCGGTGGCTAACACGTTCCCATTGAAAAAAGGCTCTTATCATACAAAACCCACGGGTACTTCCCCTACTCAAGTTTAGACGTGTACTACATACTGATAACTTGCAGCAGTAACCTTCACATTGGCAATACCAGAGACGACAAATATGAAAGCAAAACTCAACACCGCCAGGGGAAAAGTTCCATCGTGTGCACTCCGTCAACTTTGAAATTATCCAATATCTTCATCGTTAATTTATCAACTGATTGCACTTCATCCAAACTCGGAACATCCCCGCCGTGACGGTGGTACGGCGATGTAAACCACCGCTTTTGATTTCGCAACTGCATCTCGCAACGCCGCTCCATCATCTCTCCCGGGAGATCGCGTTCCATACGTAGTGGCGGGATACGGGGTAGCGCGGGTGCATATTTCCAATCCACCCGGCGGAAAATCGTGACCGGCGTGTTGAAAAGGGACGTTCAAAACCACCAACGATGGGCGAATAAACACGCTTCCGCGCCCGGTAGCCGTATGCCGAACCGACTCAATCTAACGATGATGAACGGATTTCTTGACGGTTCGCGACAGAGGCGGCCCGCGTCGGCAGGACGAATATGTTGCCACGCGCAACAGGGACAACGATGCGCGAAGAACGCACAGTAGCACAGAGTGCAAAAGCTGCAACGTTGTTTCAAGCGTAGCTTTGCTCCAGTATCGCTTCGTTCGCGCGTACTTTCGCTGTCCCGCCGCGATCACGTGCAGGCGGGAAGTAAACTATCGCGCGAGTTGACAGCTGCAGAGAGAGGAAGCGGAACGAGTTGACTTTCCCGCATCGTAAACTCCTGCTCGAACAAACCCCTCGAACGCGGTGGGATGAAGAAAAATGAAGCCCAACTCAGCGCAACCCTCCCGTGGGCCAACAATAACAATTCGTGACGAGCGAGCTCCTCGGAGAAAAGTGGACGTACGTGTGCACCGGGGCACACCGGGATAAAGATAACTGGCTCACAAACACACAACATGAACAAAAACAGCCAGTACTAACAAAAAAAAAAACAGCAACAAACAACACAAGCTTGACTTACTCTCTCCGTCGCTCGGAACACACAGCAAGTCCCTTTTGCCGGGACACAAAATGTGTATTTATGATTTCGCTCGGCTAGTTTATGGTGCACGTACCCGGCCTTCATCGGCGCGCCACTGAAGAGCGCGCTAATTCCCCGATCTTATCTCGTAAAATATGACGGGAGTAATATGATGGGAGCATATTGTTCCATTCGTTGTGTTTTTTCAGCATTTTTTCTTATTTATTGTTGTTTGTTCTAGCAGGGAAGTTAAGATCGGGGAACTGGGTTGAAATAATGTGTGCCACGTGGGCAAACATCGACTGAACGAAGTAACCATTGATTTTGTATTTCAACGGAAGGTTGGCGTGAAGCCACTTTTAACAGAATATGAAATATTTCAGGCATGAAATATTCCACGATTGCAGATAATAAACATTTCTAGAAAAAAAAATACATTAAAAAATCCTGCCATTTACTTACACTTCCAGTGACTCTAGTAGCACACAAAGCTTGCAGGAATAGAAAAAGTACAGTACACACCGGGGGGGATCCCTGAAGGACCAATAAAGCAACATCTTGTCCTAGGATTGTTGGAGCAGATGAACGACTGCTGATAAGCGAACACCATCCGTTTTGCCTTGCACACTCCTCCTGGGAGACACGGAACGATGGACCGAAAAAGATGAAAGCCTACTTAGGGGGTGGAAAATATGTGCCGCACACAGGCGCCAAGGCAGGCAGCAAGGAGCGCAAGGAGTGGGGCGAGAAATCTCAATTCCCCTCACAATAGTACGATTACTGCTGGGGGCACAGCAAACTATACCGCTGCCATCCGCAAAGTCGCAAAGGCACAAAGTTTATTAGATATTAGAAAAGTTTGCCCACTCCCGGGCTCGGCGATAGAGAGCACGAGAGCGTCGTTGTGCGCGTTTCGATTGCCAATGCCGTCCGTTTCGCAGTGACGAGCGGGAGATTTACTCAACCAGCGAGCTCTCGGTGCGCGGGAAGCAAGAAGCGGAACGCCACTCTTTGTTACGAACTTCACCACGCGGGGGGGGGGGGAGGAAGTGTGCAAAAATGCGCAACGGAAAAGCGCGCGCGCGATATCGTTATCACGGGGTAATAATTATGCTAAGCGCGAATGAAAGTTCTGCTGGAGCAGCTTTTCTTCGGCTGCTCTGTTCTGTTTCTTCTCGTCGCCGATTTGTTTGTTACACTTGTGTGTGTGTTTTCGGCTGTTTCGGGTGGAGCTGCTTCCGCCTCTCTAGATCTCCGCCATGCCGAGAGATAGCCATTAATTAGCTCCGGTGGGTGTGCCGGGAAAACAAATGATTATTTCCTTTGAAGATGGTTATTTCTTTGCTGGATTGCTCGGGCACCGACGCGTTGGCGGCGACCACTCGAGCGCAATCTCCCGTGAGCAACATTTACACAGGCGGCACCGAGGGGCATTTTTATGAACTTTAGCGAACGAGAGGATTGTTTTGTTTTGTCCTTTTTGTTCGAACAATTTATACACACAGAAGTAGAATGGGTTAAGGGATTTCTTCCTAGTTACTAATAAATGTGACGCTCTACTTGCTAACATACTTGTCCAGTTCATATTTTTACGAAAATTTCCACAGTGAAAATAAGCTTTGAAATGTTTCACTCTCCTCGTTTCTATCGCCATTGGAATATTTCAATATTCCGGGAGACCATTCCCGGAAAGCGAACCAATTGCTTGCTCGTTTGTTACCAACGCAAACACGTCGAGTGATTTCTTGCATAAAAGCACGAACCAAGGGCCCTCGGTGTGCATTCTTGGCAGCGTTCACCGTGTGGAAAATTGTGCGAAAGCGAGAGAGAAAGAAAAAAGCACATACCGAATGCGCTCCCGCAGCGTTTTCCATCACGAATCGTACATTTTTCGTCCGCTCCCGGCGCCGCATACATTTCTCGCCGCGAATGTTCGACACACTCCTTGCAGCTTTCTTCCACCGAGCGGCCAAATTGAACGAATGCGGTCCGACCGAATGCAAATGACTGGCGAACATGGCCCAGACTCCGGCACCGGCGCTGACAAACAGTCAGGGTGGGAAAACAAATATTTTCATTAATTTCGGATCGCCATTCTCCGCGCCAAGCACACTTTCCGTTAATTTCAAATGGGATTTGGTCATCGAAGCGACACAAGCCAAAACCGTAGTTGGTTCGTTCGCTTCCTTTCGCCGGCGACTCCTGACGGCGCTGGTTTGACGGTCCCTTTGTCCCCCGTCCGATCCGAGGTTTGCTTTTCCCTCTCGCTTTCGCGATCTCCATTAGCTACCGGACACGTAGTGCGACTCGAGGGAGCGCAAACCGGTTGGAGTTGCGTTATTTTTCTTCGGTTTTAATTTTTTCACCGAGCCGAGGGCCGTAAATTTACTAGAAAACGAACAAACGTTTCGGTCGTTTAAAAGAATTTCATCTTCCCGCTGCAGCATTATTGAAGGATCGTGCCACACCCGGTGTGCAGCGATACGTGAGAAGATTTCATATTACTTTAGAGAGTGCCACATTACCGGAAAGCTTGAAGTAATCCTATTTTAATGAATTTCATTTTAATCGATAATGTTTTTAGGGATAACACAAAAAATACCTATCTTCTATTCTATTAAATGAAATGATTCAAGAAATGTAGTACAATGATTTCTCTTATAATCCCTTCGCGCCAGCTCTTCGTTTCGACCTCCTCTGTATTCGCTGTAGCTCGAATTCGAGTGCCAGCGCCACAATGTTCAGGTTGTGCCAAATTCCCTACTACGCTCGCTCAGCAATGCAAACTTATGAGAATCATAATTTTGTCCATTTGCAAACCGGAGACAATTATAGGAGATAAATTTTCATTCGCCTTTTGCGTCCCGCCACAAGCGCTCTGAGGGCGAAGACGAGGAAGCAATAAAAATCGGCCAGTCTTAAGGGGTGCGGACAAAATATTGAAGACTATTTAGTACGCTTCGTGCTCGAGGCGCGATGCGGTCCGTACTAAGCCGTCCGGAGAATGAATTGGTGCCGCTCGTTGAGGCTAACGATGAAGAAAGCTCCCAGGTCCGGTGGTTTAAGGCGGGCCAGAGTGTGTGTGGCTGTGTGCGTACGCGAGGGTCGCCTCCCGTTTACAGACGGATTGGAATTAATGGGGCCGTTGGTAACGGTGCCACACTCGAGACAGTATTCTTTGCCAGTTACAGTGGAAACAGAGGGGATTTGCTGGGAAAGTGAGAATTGATCGTGGTTACGGTGGTTCGCGAGAACGTAAGCGTAGCACATCGTTCAATTCGTTCAAATGCTAGCGACTTACTTTAGACTTTTCCGTTTTGAGTCCTTGAAATTGTGATTTTTTTAAGCATGTTTCAACGCAACTTACTTGTTCGAGCTTGCCACCTAATCAATTTCACAAAATTAAACTAAAAACTTATGCGCATCTATTCACAATCTATTTTTATAACAAATCAATATATAGTAACGAATTTAGCCATCAGTAACCAAATACAAAAGTAATCACATCACTATAAAAAACTATTACTACAGTAGAAAAACATATCATCTCAATCTTCATTTAGTAGCTCCATCTCTAGGCGAGTAATGCAACTAAAACATATGAGTTTTTTTTGTTAGATTTATTATTTATTCAATTATTAGATTATTTTTACGTACTTCCAATACGTTTTACTCCGAATTTTAATCCTTTTAACGATTCCAGAAGCAAACCGAACGAAACATTCGGAAAAATCATTCAAATCAGTTCGGACGGTTACGAGTTTTATGAACTTTTCTTCAAACTGCATGAGCCACCGCTCCCAACTGCCTGATTTCAATTAACTTGTTCTAACAAGTTACAGATGCATCCCGCTGGTGGTGATTTTCATTCCACCGCAAGTGTCACAGTTATGCTCGGGAGCCGTCGTCGTCTGGAACAGGTTCGGAAAGGAACAGCTTTACAACAACAGCACCCGACCGGGCCATTTTCTGCGAAACCCTCTCCCGAGGTTTGCCCCTGGACGAGCATAATCCACCCAAGTTTTCTCATTCAATTTCGCCCGTTGATCCCTTTTTCCGTAGTGTAAAGTTTTCTTCCTTGGAATATATATATTTTCAGACCGCTGTTTTTTCGCCCCCTTCACTCGCTTGCCCTGTCAGTGCCGCAATGTCATGCTCAGCCAACGCCGGGGACGAGATTTAATCCTCACCCTCGTCGGAATGCCTCATGAAGTTAATCTCATTCAGCTATTCCAGATTTGTGCACCATCACGGCGCGCTGCACCGACGGGAGCTGTGGCAGGACGCGCCTCCTAGTCACGGAACCGTCGTGACCGTCCGGCCATTCGCCGTCCGACCGGACGTAGCCAGTAAAATGCATCTTCATGGTGATTGCAGTGGTCGCCACCGGCCCGTACCACCGTCGCATAGCTCCCATTTGCCGAGATGCAACTATAACTCACATCCTCCCGCATCATAAAAATAATAATCACAATAATCCTCTTTGAGAGTGTCACGAGTAGCGGATGGCGGTTCGAAAAGCGGGACAGCATAAAAGAAAACACCACGGCGCTGCCAGCACACTGGCCAACACAGCTGACCCGGGCACCCGGGCCGTCCCTTCAATACCACCGCGAACGGTGGGCGGAGAAACCGAAAGGAGGCAAGCATAAAACTAACATTCCTTTCAGGCCAAATTGCGGGGGACGTCACTCGGCAATTGTAGAATCTCAGCCAAAGGCCACTTTGGCCAGCGGGAAGGGGGCGAAAAAAAACCAGCGTGGCTGTCATAGGCGAAAGGATGCAGCGAGAAACATACCAGGGACAACCACTTGCAACCAACCAGCCATTCGGCACAGCACACTGCGACCTGCCTGCAGTCGGCCCACCCCAAAACCGGATGGGGAAACCAGAAAGAATGGGATTTATCGTGTAGAACGAAAACGTGCGCCTTCTTTGATGCCGAAAGTGCAGTTTCTTTCGCTTCCAGTACGCCTCAGTTCGGGGCGGCGAGGGTCCATAAAAAAGTTTTTCTTGAGTCGCGACTGCCGCACCAAGAAATGCTGGCTTTTCTCCACGACGTTATCCGCTTTCTTGGAGTTGCACTTTGCTTCACCTTTTTTCCTCCTGTGGCAACGTTTTTCCTTCTGGCGCAACCCACGCAGACACACACACAAACATTTTGTGGCGCAAGAAAAGAGAGAACAGCCACGAACCATCACTTTTTTAAATGGATATTGTGCATAATTGAAGGTGCTGGTTGTAAGCAGACCCCGGAGCGACCAGAGGAGGCGCAGCGAAAATCAACAGCGCAACGAACAGCGACACCTCTCGATTGGCACCGGCACTGGTGGTGGTCAGTACAGTGCCGAGAGTGCACACCTTGACACGGTGCGCCTTCGCAAGAAGTGATTTGATGCGCACGGCATGAAATGGAACAGTTCTTTGAAGAAAATGCCCCCCAAGTGGGCCGAAGGACAGAAAAGTGGTTAAAGCGGACCGTTGACCGTGCAAATAGTCCGCTTTCTGGCTGGTTTTGCATTTATACTCACCCGGGTTCGGTCTTCATTATATTAATGGAGGATTTGTGGGCTGCAGTCTTTGCTGCGCCCGGAGAACAGATGAAGGTGCTAATTTTATTTCGACTTTCTTTGTGCTTTATTCAATTTCGTCCACCCACACAGGTGCGGGGCGAATGCATTAGCGCTAACATTTAGATGAATTCACTGAAGAGTCTTATGTCTTGCCATCTTTTCAGCGACAAGCAGGTGTTGGGAGGGATGTATTTGAAACTAAAGGACATAGGTGTGTACAAAAAAGATTGTTCTATAAATGTACGATACTATACGATTATTAAGAAACCCTTATTGTATGTCTCAGAATAAGGTTCCAGATAAATCGACATGACTTCTAAGTACGACCGGCTCTTTCCGTTTTGAAATGAGCCCTAAGACCATATTATTCTGTATTAAACACATTCTACTTTGTTATGATTAAAACTACGCAGTTCAATACTTCAAACAAGAGGTTTCTTTAGCGATAAAAGCTTTTTTAAGTCTTAAAGTTGTCTTTGGAATGAAGCTTACTCATGAAAGCTCACTCGTCAGTATTATTTAGATGAAATATCGGCTTAGAGTTGTATGCTTCTCTGAAAGCAGAATGGCGCTCTTCTCGTCAGCATGCACCAGCAGGTAAATTACAAACAATGGAATCAGTAACCATGCAGGTACGTGCGAAACATACAAAATAATACATTACCACAGGAAGAATAGGCTTCAAACTCGGCGGCGGTGGAACGTTTTTGTCCCAAAAACAACCACGCTTACAATCCCTACCGCATTCCAAGATGTTGTGCAGCTTCCCGAATCGGAATCGGCGTACGAGGCACACGGAAATGAATTAATGCATGAGACTATGGCAGCGCAAACAGCGTTTGCCACCGGACTCGAACCCGGTAGGTCAATTCTACGAACGCAGCACGTAGAGTATAGGGTAGAGTGTGCATCGAATGCACTGCAGCGGGCAGCTTTTTCACTAACCCCGGTTGGCCGGTGGTGCAGCCGCGCGTTGCAGGCTGTCTCCCGCCGTTCCAAACGCTTCCAGAGACCGCTCGTGACGGAGGCTGTGCAGCCGTCACGAGCCTTTTGCGCAGGATGCGCCGGTTCATGGGCGAAAGTCGTATTGTGCCATTTTAGTAAGTGAAAATGTTGCCGAGCGGCATCAGCAACACACACACACACAGACAGGCGCTCTGAGCTGACTGTTATTGTTGACGGAGCGGAGGCGACCCCACCGATGCTCTCGCGCCCGGTTGCCCGGTGCGGCTTCCTGGTAATGATGTTGTTCCAGCGCGCGGGCCATTGTGTTGTGTTTTTCTTCGTGCCGCTTCCGTAGATTTACATTGTGACTTTTCCTTTGCAGAGACGGACGGACGACGGGGCCCGAGCGTTCCAAACGTCTTTTGTTGTGCCGCTCGCAGTGGAGTTTGAAACTGTAAAATAGGATTACATTTTAATCCCCTGCACTATGCGGGTTGCGATAATCTGATGCTGTTTGCGATGGCCAGCGCAGCCGGGAGACACGCACACAAACGGAGGCCCTGTCCCGAGCCGGTTGTTGCAGCTGGTTGACGGTGGTAAGACGGATTGACGGGCAAACACACGGACACGGGAGAGCAGAAAACCCAACAGAAATGCACGCAACAGCGCAACTACGCTAAGTAAGAAGACTCGAATTTCGTCTAGCTTCGAGCCGGCTCCGAGCTTACCGAACGCACAAAGCCGAGCAGTTTTTAATGAAACCGGACTTTAATTACGTTGAAAGGAAAGCCGCGGCGTCCGGGACTCCCGCTGACGGGAACGTTCCGCCCCGTGCCAGACGCGAAACTAAATCTATGGCTTCCGGTGGATGAATCTTCATTTTCGCATGTTAATGAACGCTTTCGATCGGTTGATGAAATGTAGCCATCCCGCTCCTTTTCACCCTCCATCTCTCTCACTCTCTCAGTCTTTCTTGCTCCTGGACGGTGAAATTAAAATGGAATCCACGGAACCACCCGAGGCGCGTTGGGAGGCCGCGTCCGTTCGAAAGGTGTGTTTTGTTGAATTGCAAATCCCTTGCCGGTGAATTATGGCGCCGCGTTAAGTAATTTAATGCTTACCGGAGGGTTTACGGACGCGCTGGTGGCGCGAGAAATTTATTGTGCCCCGGCTCCGCCGAGCAAAGCGGCGGGAGAGTTTTACAAACGTAATACACTGGAACACACCGGACTTCAAGCGAAGTATTAATACATTCCCCACCGGCTTGTGTTTGGAGAGTTCTCACTATCGAGCGTTTTTCACACCGATCATGATAAATCGCCAAGTGACTGGAATCAATTTGGCTATTTTTGCCTAGCCTCTAATTTGCCTATCGCCACCATTTCCGGCGGCACTCGCGCGCAACCGAAACGAGGGAAAATTAAATAAAATAGTCCATAAATTCGCTCGTACGCTCATCCTTTTGTTCGCCTTTCGGCACTGCGAAACTTCAAGGCGCACCATCTTCAGAGTTACACTTGTAACTTTCTATATGTGTGTGTGTGTGGTGAACAATACGTGCACGGTGCGGCCCGCTCTCAAAGTTCCCCCACTTCAACAAGGCTCATCATAGGCGAGTCGGGGCGAACTATCGTCCGTTTTCATTACTATGACTCCAACGCCACGCCGCCCCAGAAGATCCTGCCCGTGGCCGGATCCAGCGGAAGTTACTTTTTCACCGTGCCGCTGCTAGAACTTTCCACCGAGGTCGACAAGTTTGCACTCGAGACCAAGTCGGGGCCGAACTTTGTTCATACGGTTCAGGCATGGCGCATAAGAACTGGCGTGCACCGTGCACGAAAAACGCGCTGCTCCGTGGGAGCGCACTGCAGCCAGACGACGATGAAAAACGCGGCTGCTGACGAGCAGCGGCCGTGTGATATATACACACACATGCCTCGGTGCCCCCCGTGCACAGGATGCGCCGTTTTCCGGGTGAGGACCCCGCACAATAGGCCTGTAAATTTCACTTAATTACGTTGTTATATACAAATTAATTAAGTTATTCATCTTGCACTTTTTAGCCTTCTGCCGGCGCTGCTCTGGTGGCAAGCGCAGTGCCCCTGGACCATGACCCACCACGGAATGGACGTACCGAGGCTTCAAAGAGCTTTCTTGCCCGTGGTAGAGGCTCCAGCCAGCCGGCGCTTGCCGGTGCACTCGGTGCACGTTCCGAAAAGTGGCCGTGCTTTTTCACCGAGCCATCGCTATCTGCGTACATTGTTGTTGCCACGCCAAGCTAGCTGCGCTGTGTTCGTGAGAAAGTGGAGTTGTTTGCCATTTAACGACTACTTCCCAACTGCACCAGCAGGTCTTCGCTGGAGGACCGATAGGAAAATTAAGCTTCTTTATGCTCGTTCGTGGCTATAAACTGGGTTGAAGATATGATCAGTTGGTTTTTCCCCTGCAAATGTGTTGAAAGCGTTACAATAACTTATGGGAGAATAACTCTATCGGGGTGCATAAATCCACAGCCAAAAACAACTGCGTTGCAAGTAAGAAATCTGTTCAATACATTACAGAATCTTGTTGGAAAATTATTAGAATATAGGAAAGAAAATCAGCAAAATCAGCCGATTTTGGCAGATTTAGACAGATTCCACGAACTAGTTGAAATAATTATAACATTGTATTCTCTTTTTGAAAAAATTTATGGGTATCAAATGTCCTAGAAGGTGATCTGTTTCTACATATTGTGATGCTCTACATCAGTTCGCAAAAAAATCCATTGCAATTTCATTACCACCACCCACGCACACACCCATCGACCCGTTTTCTCATCACGCATCATCCCGACAAATTAATTCGCTTCCGGCAATGTAGTACAATGCAAAAAGTGGGCCACATCCGGTGCGAGCCATAAGCACACATACACACACACAGCCGAGTCCATTGTACACCCTGCTCCCAGGAAGCTCATTACTGTGTGCTCGGTGTGGCAAACTGTGCATCGCGTGTGGCGGGCTTGCGATCGTCGGCAAAGCAGCCACGGAAGCACAAAATCAAGTAGCAATATCCAGCCGAGTGCCGCGCAAGAAGGCATTCTGTGGAAGCACGAAATGCAAATGCCATTTTGTGTGGAGAACTCGGCCGCGGGTGCTCCCGTGGGAGCGCACTGCAGCCAGACGACGATGATGGCCCACATTGTCGTCAAAATGGTGGCCTCTCGTCACCTTCAACTCCCCCCTCCTCGGTTGAACCGCTTTCTTGGGCCGCCTGTGCCGCCCGGCCTGTCAAGTGTGCCTTTGTTTGCGCCGTGCGCCACGCCGAGCAACAGTTTTTGCTACTTCGTTTCGCAGAATGCGACCGCGGAGAAAGATGAGAATGCTTCTGATTTATTATTAAAAGTGCATTATGCCGGGCTATGCAAGGGTACGTCTTTATTCGATGTATGTGTGTGTGTATGAAAAACGGGATGCTCAATGTGCCTGCAGACGTGTGGACGTGTGCGTTATGCACGCCATACACAAGACAAAGCATGCTAACTCCTTGGCAAGGGAAGGTCGGTATACAAAACATAGACCTAGCCTTCGCCCGTCGAACGCCCGCGACACGGAACACGTCAAAGGGGCGCGTCCCACCGGGAACCGCTCATCAGCGCCGGGCCGATGCTGGCGACAACTTGACGCACTCTCGAGGGCACCAGATAGCACCAGAAGAAGCACTTCGGCAAAGCTGGCACTCGTCGTGTCGAGGATTGCGCTCTTTAGCATTCTTCCGACGGGGGCGACAGCCCAACCGCCCTGCTTTGGTTGGTGGAACTGAAACGTTAACAACCTCCCACCGCCAGCCGCTATTAGGGAGGGGAGCGTGCCGTTAAAGCTCCGGTAAGCTTCACGCCGACTCCCGGGGATGCACTGGGAAGCCGGGTGAAGGGAGCGTGTAGTTCATGAGATGAGCATCCAGCCAAACGACAGGGGCGCAGGGATAAGGGCCAATCAGTTCATTCGCCGGTGCGCCCTTAGACTCGCTCGTTCGCATTAGACGCTCACGGTTGAAAGGTCACCGTACTAAGTGATCAAAAGCGATGAGTACGATGGGTTTAAACTCGTGTGGGTGTGGGTGCCAGCTGGTGTAACCGTCGCACGATGGTACGCGGATTGGAGCGCTGACACGAAATTCAATTTGTCACTGATGTTCCTTTGAAGGGCACGCATAAAAACAGATGGAAGAAAGGAACTGCATCAGCGGGTACAGCTTTACACAGCAAGCGAGGATCTGACGGAGATATCCGTTTCAGCGCGTCTGTACAAATGAAATTGTTACCAGCATATTCTCTATCAGCACGCCATGACTATGCGAAACGGGCTTAGTTCGAAAAACGGCTCACGAACGCTTCAGAAACGCTTCAAAGTTGTCAAACTTGTCAAATAAGCGTTTTCTACAGCTGCGATCTCTAGAACATCTCCATGACTTCATGCAGAGTCGCCCCAGGAAGCCATTGCCGACTTGTTGGTACCACTCGCACACACCCATACGGCGGATGCGTCAGAGATGACTCATCGCAAAGGCTTTCGGGATGTAACTTATTTCCCGTGACAGCTATAAATAACGAAACAGCGCATAAGCGAACTGCAAGCTCGACTGCTCGGCTGCAGTTAGTCGCGCAATTTGCATAGTCCCAGCGTGAAAAACGCGCGCACGCACACACACAGGACACACAATAATTGCACCCAACGCCACAAGAACCGACCGACGCCACCGAGCTGCGAAACGCTGCCACGGACAACAAATTCCCGCCAGTCGAACGCCTCATGTTCGAATTATGATGCGGAGCTTTAATTTGCTGGTTGGTATTGCCCTTTCCTTCTCTCTCTCTCTCTCTCTCTCTCGCTAGCACATCACTTTGCCACGGAAACGGAAGATGGAAGTGGGACCGTCTCCCAGGGACTGGCCCATTTTTTCGCAGATATTTCTACGATTGTGGAGCGGTTGCGAAAATAAACGCCACACACACACGCGGACGTGAAACGGGAAGGATTATGCGATATAAGTCGCGTCCTCTTTTTGTTTCTGCTCACGCTGCGACACAGATTTCTTATGCACTCGTGCCAGTGCCAAGGGACGCCCAGTGTGAATGCAGTCAGTTGCACTGCACATCCCTGCTGGGTTGCGAGCGGCTGAGTTTTATTTTCCTTTCATTTACAACCCGTCCCGAAAGTGTGTTTCGATGTTGTACTGGTGTTTTGTTTTTATTCGACGGTGCTTCTCTGCGTTGACCACCAGCTGCCAGACTTCCTAGATCGTATAAAGCCCCAACTGGTCGGTCCCAGGGTCGGCCGGCTCTTTTCTCGGCTGGGGCAAAGCTTGATCGCTCGACAAGCGCGAAACAGCGCCAGCTCAGCTAAGGATGCGGAATTGTGACATGAGCAGCGACTCTCCCGACGGGGAACCAACTGAAGTTGCCGTTGGAAGCACGGAAGCCGTCATCGTTTTGTTGTAGTTTTACGACGCCATTTTGCATATCACAGCGCGATGTCCATGACAGTTGGCGGGGACCATTTCCACTGCAGACCATAAAAAGCGCTGATGAGATATGAGGATATTGAAGTGAATTTGGAAATATTGTCGCGCCGGAGCCAACATTACGAGAATGCCCCAACGACTGTAGGGCTTTTATTCTTTAGTGCCGGCAGTATGTCCCGTGAAGTAAGTATTTCCCGAGCCCTGTTTTCTTCGTATAAACTTGAACAATTTCTCGCTCTTGTACACGATACAACCGATTCCCCCGGTGCACCGATACATCACAAATCCCACTGCAGATTACCGGCCCCTGACCAGGGCGAGGGATTGCCAACAAAACAACACGCCAACAAACATCTAATCCAGGCATTACTTGGACAAACAAAAACTTCCGTGCGGTGCGGTCCATTTTCCGAGCTCATGCCCGTTCCCCCGCTCGGACAACCCGGGTGGCCTAATGCCAAAGCCTAATTCCATTTGACATATTGAAGGACGGGTTTTTCTTCGATTTGTAACCCAACCGCATCTATTATTCCGCTCACAGCCGAAATCGATCGGTATGCCGAACGGCCGACGGCTGGGGTGGGCAAATAAAGCGCAACGTAAACTTCAAACTAGGCACTAGGCACCACCGAGCAAAAACCGGGTGCGTTACACGTTGCGAAAAGTTTTCGCCTGGAGTTGCCGCAGCACACCCTACCTTCCGCTCACGTACGTGTAAGCGACATTGTTAGTGATTCTTGAGATCGGCCGGCCGTCTCCGGCCTAAATGGCCCCATTGTGGCAGGTTGACTCTCGTCCGGCACGGCTGACCAGGCGAAGCGACGGGAATAACACTGCCGGGCAATCCCGCAGCCAACCAAAAATGAATCCGATGTAATTGTCTCCTCGCTCCGGGCGTCCACAAAAGCCCAGACTCCTTCTGCTCGGACTGGAGAGGTCGACTTCATCGGCACGGCGAAGACGTGCGGAACTTCTTCGTGCCCGGTAGGCAGTTCAGCCGTTGCCTGGCCGAAGACACCGAATTTGTATACCGAACACGTACGGGGCGTGATGGTAGAATGAGTGCAACACAATGATCTCTCGGTGAACAAATTCCGCCGGCCAGGCGGGCAGGACTTCCAGGAGACCCTCGAGTGCTTTCGCTCACAAGGGCCTCACAATCAAACCGGAAAAAGTAAAAGAATGGAATTAGTTTCCACCCATCGGTTGGTGGTGGAGGAGCAATTTGAATTCGCCACCCATCCGTTTCCGAGCGCCCAACACACAGAGAGAACGAGAGAGGTGGATTTTATTAGTTTGCTTGTGCAATCATGCTCCACGTACGGCGATCAATCTTTACCTCGTGCAAACTAGCAGCATGTGCAATGATTTGCATAGATTATTGTAAACTCTCAATAAAGATTGATGCTGCAGTTTGTTTGCCTCCATTGTGTGATGCGGGTCCGACTTGAATGCATAATCTTACCTTTTGTTGAGCTATCCGGACAGAATAATTTTCCCTCCTCGACTTCAATCAATCACGGACTCCCTCAGCCAATCTTTCCCGGCAAATCCCTTCCGCACTATGAACAGAATTATCTCAGCTGCCTCGCGGGTATCATATCATCTTCGAACGCGAATCTAGCAGCGTGACGATCCACGTGGGTCCTATAATCGCGTGGCGCAGCACCTACACGCTGCATTCGGTTTGATTTTCCTGTTTTTCTCTGTTTCGTTTCCTCGCTACCCGTCTAATCAGCACCGGCAATCGCGTTTTTACGCGCGCCGTTTCGAAGATACCGCCAGATTTAATCAGACGATAACTAGTTTTACTGCCGCTCCTGGGCTGTTCATTTTCACACCCGAAGCCCGCTCATCAGAACGGCGCGCCTCGCACGCGAGCGCTTGTGAAGAACGTGCCGGCCAACGCAGCCGGTGCCGGCGGTTTTGGTAGCAATAAAAATTCCGTTTCCGCCTCGAAAGAGCTGTAGAAAATGTAATAAAGCCATTATCGATTCTCGATATCTGAGTGTGCTGCTGCTGCTGCTGCTTCTGGTGTGTTGCCTAACATAAACGAGCGCTCGAGCGCGAGCGCACCGAACGGTTTCGATGATACAGATGATAATGGTTTTGGCAACACTTTCGAACATCCGGACCACAGGATGCAGGAAGTGGCTCGGAGCGGCCCGGATCGTGCCACGCCGGCTGCACTCTGTGTAATATATAAGGACGTGTGTTTTTCCCTCTTCTACTTCTTGGTGTGCCGATTCTTCTTTGTTTTGTTCCCTGTTCTATGCTACTTGCGACGGGAGCCGGCAAACCGTCGATGGTGTCGTTGTCGCTCGGCAGAACTAAGCGGCACTCACGTAGTCACTTATCAGAAGAGAGACATTTATTTGATCTTTATAGGATTCCGATACTTGTGATACCGTGCATCGGCCGGGAGGTGTGAAGGCTGCCTGGCTGGTGCCGGAACATTGTGAATCGGGAACACGCCTCCCTCCCGGTGCGAGCATAAAAATGCATCGTAAAATAGGAAAGGATGTGTTAAGCGTGTATGCTACAAAACGATGTCGCATAGAGGAGAAGGTGGCAAAAACTGAAGATTAAAATAATGCAAATTTGCAAACCAAATGGCTCAAGTGCTTAAGGGAACGATAGTATGAGGGTTCAGCAACTTTGAAAAACTTTGAAAAATATGCCGAAAATCGAAGAGTTCTGGAACAACGATAGAAACCACATAAAAACTAGCAGAAGCAATCGATATCTGCCCAAGCAGCTCTTTCAGAACAATTGTGTACAATATCTGAATCATTTTTTCTCTGTATTATTGATTAAACAAGTCAGATGTTTTCTCGATTGCGGTTGCTCACTCCGCTCTTTGTCTTCAATCAATCTCTTTTCAATCTAAAACTAATACGCGTTTTCAAATCATTCAACAGAATAAATTTCAGAATAATACTGTATTTAACTTTATATCAAATAAACAGTGTAATTTTAACATATTGCATTTCCTTTTAAATTAAATTTTCTTATTATTTTCTTTTAAATATTGAACTATAGATTGTGTAAACATTGAACTATACATTGATTCGTGATAAAAACCACATGGTCTTAAATTTCCCAAGATAAAAACTTGTTCTCGTACAGTTCCCACACAATAAAACATAATTTTAACTGATCTACTAATACTCTCCAAACGTTCTTGGCTCAGCAAACAAAGCTTCACATCACAAGGTCTCCCTCATTCACGTATTAAACCCACCCAAAATGGCAGTAAAGCAGCATCTTTATGCATTTCTTTATTATCCTCCCAGTTCTGAGAACTGCATTTCGGAATGTGTAAAAAGGGTTCTCCCCGCTCTCCCTCGACTCCCTCTCGACCCGTTCGGATGGCCCACGATACGCCGACCGGGACGTTTTTCTTCAAGCTGACCCGTATTTATTGGTATTAGTACATCCGGCGAGGATTGCAAACGATCAATTTGGGATTATTCCTCGTCTGCCGGCCTCCCTGGCTCCCCCACACACAAACCTCAATTCGGGACACTCACACACACACATACGAGTATGTCACTTATTTCGGGATCGTTTGCCGTGAAACGGGAGCGAACTTTTCGCTGAATCGTCGCCGAAGCCGGAGCAAACGGATGCGCATCCGCATCTTTTGGCCATTTCCGTCCCACCAGGCCGCCCACCCGGCCGCTGCCCGGGTTTTGCAAAACGATTCTTTTCCATTATTGTTGGCCTGCACATGCCACGGCACGGCAGAAGGCTTCACCTAAACTACTGCCACCGGAGCCGGAAAACCTGTCCACTTTAACCCCCGTGCCCCAACAGCAGTAACTGCGGGACGGACGTGTGGGTTTGTGTTCGGCCCAGGAATGAAGATAAATCTTTAAAATTTATACCACACACGACAAATTGTTTTCCACCCCACACAAACACACATACACACTGCTGCTGATGATGCTGTTGTTGTTGATGGTGGTAGTGACCTTCCCGCTGCCACAGCTCACACTGCTAGTACGGCTCCAAATCTTGCACTATTCCACCACCGAGTCCGAATCTGAGTGCCATTTTCTTCCTTTCCCCTCTTTTTCGCTCCTAAACCCTCCCGTACGCGGTCTGCTGGACCGAAAAATCCGCCACAACAATGCCACAGGCAGCGAGGCGTAACGGTTTCCACTTACGCTCCCGCACTGTTGCTTTCGACTTATATTTTTCCATCTTCAGCTGACTTTCGACATTACTTTTTTGCTGCTGCTGCTGCTGCTGCTGTTGTTGTGGCCTTTGCCCGGCTTCTCCGCCACAGCGCGCCCCGTTGGCATTCGACCCACGTAACAGTGGCAATACGTTTGTTGATAGTGGTAGCCGGTCGGTCGGTCGGTGGCCCACTTCATTGCCCGTTTTCCGGGGCGCACACACACACCGCCACCACCGTGGCGCAGCATTTGCAGGATCATCAACATTAGTGGCCCACGACCTATGCTGGCGCAGCGGTGGAAAATGCTACTTTATTTGAAGGAGCGGAAAAAAGCGCCCAACACACACACACACAGGAGCGAAACAGCACGGAAAGGAGGAAAATGTCGCACGTTGAGTGAAGTGGAAAATGTTTTCCTTCCCTATTCCATTAAAGC